>CM044014.1:58157427-58437427 GCA_024085815.1 Flaveria linearis | reverse complement strand
TGCTGTTGGAGAACACGTATGTCGATGATGATGACCTTTGATCATCTGAGACCGAATTGGGGCTAATTTCACTTGATAATCTTATCTGGGTTTTCTTTAATTAATAAATTTTATTGTTGATATGAGTTGATGTTGATGATGATGAGTTTAGCTCATCTGAGACTGAGCTTCAGCTCATTTCACTTGATGGTTTGTTATATGTTTTTCTTTGATTTGTGGTTTTGGATTCTGTTTGAGAAGACGTGTGTCGATGATGAAGAGCCTAGCTCATCTGAGACCAATCATTAGTTAATTTTACATGAGGTCTGTTTTGGTGTTTTCTTTGATTAATGGTTCACACATGTCGATGATGATGAGCTTAGCTCTTTTGAGGCTGAGTCTGAGTTTGTTTGCTGTTGGAGAACACATATGTCGATGATAATGACCTTTGATCATCTGAGACCGAATTGGGGCTAATTTCACTTGATAATCTTATCTGGGTTTTCTTTAATTAATAATTTTTATTGTTGTTTAGAAAGATGTGAGTTGATGTTGATGATGATGAGCTTAGCTCATCTGAGATTGAGCTTGAGCTCATTTCACTTGATGTTGTATTCTGTTTTAGAAGATGTGTGTCGATGATGAAGAGCCTAGCTCATCTGAGACCAAACTTTAGCTAATTTTACATTAGGTCTGTTTTGATGTTTTCTTTGATTAATGGTTTGTTGGTTTCATCTGTGTTTGGGGTTTTTCCTATAAAGGTTTATTATGATCTTATTCATAGCCTAATTAATATGTGATACACATAGGCCGCAAACGAGTTATACTTTATTACGCCCCGGCGATGCCGCTGCAACGCGCGGCGGCAACTAACTAGTTTATCATTATTGTTATTATTATTAGAGTTTATTTTGTAGTTTCTGGATATACAAAATAATATTATTATTATTATTATTATCAACTTTAAAATTATTACTATTAAACTTTTTATTTATATTAGAGTATATTATTATTATTGTTATTATTATATTTTATCATTGTTGTTATTATTATTAGAGTTTATTTTGTAGTTTCTGGATACACAAAATAATACTATTATTATTATTATTATTATCAACTTTAAATTATTAGTATTAAATTTTTTATTTATATTAGAGTATATTATTATTATTATTGTTATTATTATTATTTATCATTATTGTTATTATTATTAGAATTTATTATGTATGTTTGAACATTGGTTTACAAAATATAAGGTGTATATATGTTGTTATGTTTCCGATAAGATTGTTTAGGTTATCATTAAAACGTCACGGTTTGTTCACGTATGCATGTTTGTATGTACGTTTACGAAAAGTATTTGTTCTTATTATATATATATGTTGATGTGTGTGCATGTTCATGAAAAAAATATCCGATTCGATATACGTAAATGATCATAAACGGTTAATGTGTGGGATTAGGGAACCCCAAAAGGTCATGGTTAGACCAAACCGTGACCTCTTTTGTCAACAAGGTGTGACGGTTAGGTTACCACGTAACACTTTGTGTCAACAAACTGTGACAGCTTCATTCCACAACGCCACATGTGAACAAAGCGGTCACGGTTTGCCCAAACTGTGACCTTTTGGTCCAGATTATTTTCAAAGAATATGTTTTCTATACCTTTCAGCGAACCACTCCCGTCCCGACCGGTTAAGACGGTAGGGCAACAGGGGAGTGGTGTGGGCTCGAAACCCACTACCACCGGTTCAAGGAGGTATTTTTTATAAAATTATTTAATTAGTAAAATTTTAAAAAATTAGGCAAACGGTCACGGTTTGCCCTAACCGTGACCTTTTGCCTTATCTTTTAAAAATTTTTCTGAGTAAATATTTTTTACAAGTGTCATGCGCCCGAAAAGAGGTCACGGTTAGACCTAACCGTGACCGTTGCCAAACCCTAAACGTCACGGTTTGGTCAAACCGTGACAGTTTATCCTCCTATTTGATTTAGTGTGTTTATTGTTATTACTATTATTATTAATATTAATATTATTATTATTATTATTATTATTATTATTATTATTATTATTATTATTATTATTGTTATTATTATTATTTATCATTATTGTTATTATTATTAGAGTTTATTTTGTAGTTTCTGTATACACAAAATAATAATAATAATATTATTATTATTATTAACTTTAAAATTATTACTATTATTATTTCTTCTATTATTATTATTATTATTATTATTATTATTATTATTATTATTATTATTTCTATTATTATTATTATTATTATTATTATTATTATTATTATTATTATTTCTATTATTATTATTATTATTATTTTTATTTTTATTATTACTATTATTTATTATTTTTATCATCATCATTATCATCATCATCATCATCATCAAATAAAGGGATCTTCATTAATATGATAAAGTATCAGAAAATGATAACTTACAGGAGGCATTGGTGCCTCTATGACGATCCGTTATTCTAACGTAATTATTTATACGATCCTCATACATATTTTGCCATTCTAGTGCTTGTTGATATGCAAATCTCGGCCAATGATAACTCACGCTGGGCATTGGGTAATCCCCTTCCAATTGTATGCAAAGAAAGTGATCTTCGTTAATATGAGCAAGTGCGACAACTGGATAGTTGAATGATGGCTCTGGGGCTGTTCTCAGCAGGAACCATGTCTGGCTGCCAAATGAAGAAATAAGACGCACAATACAGGTGAATGTTTCCGCAATTACGGGTCCATGGGCCGGAAAAGTTAGCCAATGTGTATTGGGTGCGGGTTGAGTCGTGCCAAACCAATTTAAGCTATTACAAATAGAATCATAATAGCCAGGCATCTCGCGGTTCAAATTGCTCCGCCAATACCACATGTTTATGTCCATCTCCGACAACATTTTACTCCTAACCCATTCCCATTCATTTTGCTTTTTCCCTAAAGCCACCGCGATCGGCAGAAAACCACAGTTACCATCAGGCCGCACATCTTTTATAGTCGAAACATACCGGTGAATCCATTGGGGCAGCTGATCCTTAAACTTCATAACTTTTATCACGTCCTTTGGTTTCAATATTAAAGGAAACCCTAGGGCAGCTCCCGTAATCGGTACATTTGAAGCGGCCTTTGCCTGATTAGAATGGTCGTTGGGCATTTTAAACTGAGGGGTATATGAGCTATGCCTCGCCGGGTCAGGCATAGTTTGTTGTGAGGAAGTATAGGAGCTGTGTCTAGTAGCCTCATACTGTGATGTATTGGGGTCCGCTCTTCTTTGTTGCTCCTTAATATTTGGACGACCACGTCGGTCATGACTCACCTCAGGTTCTTTAAGTTTTGACTTGCTCTTAAACAAAGAGTCACATACTTTGTTAAACAATTTTTTCTTTACTTGAGGATTGGGAGACGACATAATCTTTTGTTTCAAGTCATCAAATTTCACATCGTAGTCGGGTTCAGGCGGCGCGACGTACGCTGGCTCGAAATCAAGCTTCCTCCAGTGTGGATCTACCGCATCGAGTGGAATACTTGTGACTGGATTTTAAGGTTAAATTATTAGTGAAAAATATGCAATCGTGTGATAACAGTAAAAAAATGTATTAAGAAAAATATAACCTTCTCGGATGTATATCTCCAAATGACAAGCACATGGCAAGCCCATGGACGTGAACAACTGGTGTCCATATGAACCCCCAGACTCCTAAATCATTTCCATTTTCGTCAACTCTGATTCAAGGAGGCTAAGGCAAAAAATGGATACTTTATAATGTAATTTTGAAAACAATGGCATTCGATGGTCTTTTTTAATTTTCACACGGGACACCTCAAATGTTTTACAAATTTCAATCTCCTGGCCGCGCACGAGGTCACAAACATATCCGACAAGTGTGTGCAACGTATTATTGGTCCCTGTGAGGTAAGTCTTGAAGTTGGCATGTTGGCCCTCAACCCTATTAGTTGTAAATTCACCAAAGTTAAGGCGGTCGTACATCCAACAAGTAACAATTTTCTCTTTGTACGGCACCAACTAATTATTCCAAATATATTCCCATATCTCTGGAAGAAATAACAAATTTTATAAAATGAACAAATAAATTATTAGAGTAAAAATAACTATGAAATTCTTACCACGTTTACCATCTTCATTTAACTTTTCTTCCATCTTCCTCCAATTGTAATCGTACATTGCCTCTGTGGGAGACGAACACAAGGTCTTCCACCAGTATGAAAAATCCTTCTACATGTCGGTTTTAAAAAGGATATTCCACCGTCTTTTGATATTCTCCCGAACGTGCCACCTGCATAGGTTTTTAGTAGCACTCGAGAACACTGTGTCACACGCGCTCATCAGGGCCAGGTCCCTGTCTGTGACAATAACGCGGGGCTCCACACACCCATCGAGCATATCTCTGATCCGCTCCAGTACCCATGTGAAGTTGTCCTGCCGTTCCCTCGATATAAATGCATGCGCAATACAAAACGACTTCGACGTCGACGTAACGCCAATAACCTAAACAAACGGAATGTTGTACATGTTGGTCTTGTACGTCGTGTCTATCAACATCACGTGCGGGAATGCGCGCCACATTTTATACGAAGTAGGATGACAAAAGAAAAAATCTTCCACGGCCTTAGTAGTTGCATTCGTTCGTGTTTCATACACGAACTCTTTAGATTGTAGCAGGTTTTCAAGTTCCTACATTGGTGTCATGCCTTTTCTCCCCTCAGCCCTAAACTTCGACGTTAGATTGTATATGTCTTGAACAACACAGACGCTGTGGGGAAAGTGCTCCCTTACGGCTGAATGGACATGTCGTGGCCACACGTGCTGCCTGTGTAACTTCTCGACAAGATGAATTTCTTCGGCGGTCATCTTCCTAAGATGCGCGTGGCCCTCCTCGTACATAACAGGATCGTGGTTGTGCGTCTCGTTTCTCACCTCTTACATCCAACTGTCACTCTTTCCTACGTACTTCCCTACGAGTTTAAAGGGACATCCTTTCTTTATGCTCCCAATACGTCTACTTATGCCAGTGAATTTAGGTTCACCACTACAATTGCATAATAGTTCCACATCCTTTTTTCGTGTCTGACCCACCACAATGACGCACCCATGCTCGCATCCTCTCATTTTAGCCCACTTCTCCAAGTCCTCACGAGAATCAAAATACTGAAAAAATGATAAAACTAGACATAAAAAACAATATATAAAACAAATAAAAAATAAAATAAACAAAAGAATAAAAACTCTTCGTACTTTATCGGTTTTATAAGAAACCGTAGCCTTTCTTATCCGATCCTCATCCCCATCATGCTCCGCGGTGTCCCCATGGTTTTCTTCGAGGTGAACCGAGCCGTCACTCTCATTTGTGTCATTCCCATTAAAAGTATCCGACACATATGTAATTTCTAGTTCTGACTGGTATGGGGGATATCCGTAATCCAGCTCTGTTTGTGAGTGGTACGTGTTCGGGGCATGCCCGTAAGAATTGCAAGGGGGATATCTGTACCCTTCACCGTAACATGTCGGTCCAAGTAAAGAGTTGTACGCCTCTTGAGCAAATGTGTTCGACGGGTTGGTTTCCTCCTCCTCCCACGGAGGGTGATTCCCGTATACGTAATATTCCTAAAAAAGATAATGGTTAGATATTTCAAATAATAAGTTATAATAAAATATTTACTAGTTCAACCTGGTTCGAATCTTCGATATGTGGCACCTCATTCAAATCTGGAAGCTTCGGCTTTTGATAATGATCTCCCGAACCCGACATTGTTTTCGAATTAACGTGTTTTTGCAATGACGAAGGCTGAAAAATCTCGAGTGTTGGATGAATGAAAGCTCAAATGAAAAAATTTCGAGTGTTGGATGAGATGTCGAGTGTTGAAAGCTGAAAGGTATTTAAGGTGAAAATCTGGTGCACAAACCGACATGGTTTGGCCTCCACGTGACGGTTCGTGGCGCGAATCCCGGCCCTTTTGTCAAAATCATGTCTACCTCGTACCTTACACTGAGACCTCGTACCCTAGAGGTCACGGTTAGGCCAAACCGTGACGGTTTGGTGACCGGTTTTCAAACTTTACCAACCCATTTGTCGTTTTGTTGTCACGAGGTCACGGTTAGGTCAAACAGAAACCATGACCGCAAGTCCTTGTGGTCACGGTTAGGTACCAAAACGTGACCGCAAGCCCTAACCGTGACCTTTTGACCCGGCCTACCCCCAAAAACCCCAGCGGTGTCCCCATTAGGACCCAATTTTTAACTAAAGATATCCAGATACGTCCAAGAGTCTCTGTAAATGTTTTATATTTTATTTACCGTATCATATTCATCAAAGTACACGTAAAACAAAATAATCCCAAATAATTTCAAGTTTTGTTTTAATAAGAGGAGTCCTTTTTGTTGGGTTTATGTATCTTGGTTAGTTACGGATTGAAATCGAAACTCAAACACGTTGATTCTGATAATACCCGTGATGATCTTCACCCAAACATCAAATTCGACCCCAAAATTCACGAATTTGAAAAGACAACTTTTAATTGCAGAAATGATCAAGTGACCATCCAAATTACATAAAGATAACTTAAATAACAAATCAAAATTCGAACCGTCTTGAACAAACAACCATGTGCCAAACAAAATACCAAAACAAAACTGAAAAACTAGAAAAAAGATAAAAGTGATTCAAAAATCCATTTATGGGCCTTATTTAGGAAAAATAACGGCGTAACCAAAGTAAACCCAATAGGATCTTAGTTACAATTCATGCAAATGCAAACAAATTATAATCTATTGATGTGATGATAATACCTTGTGGTTAATGAATATATAAATACAAGATGCTTGAAACGAACACGAGACGAGACTTAACAGTGACTCAGGAGGCGGGCTTTGAGTCGCGAAGAGTTGCCGGTTCTTGGTTGGGGTCGCAATCCACGGCTGCACAAGTGAGGAATGAAGTGGTGGTGCCCGACAATTATTGGCGGCATGGTGGTGGTTTTTTTGCTTCTTGCGGTCGATCAAAAGAAAAAAACAAAAAAAAAAACAAAGGGAATATCCCTTTGAATGGGATTAGCCACCAAAGTGAGTGGGGAAATGTTTATGATTTCTTTTTAATCGAGAAGAAAGAGGGAATCTCTCTTGTGCTCTTGGTTGATCAGGTGTTTGAAGGGTGATAGAGTTTTCAACCCTAATCATCCTTTTAACAAGCCTTTTAACAAGGATTAACTCATCTAGTGAGCCTCAAGCCCGGTTAGATTAATTTAAGCCCACGTTAACAATCGAATGAAACGAGTAACATTTAATAAAGAGTAAATCTCGGTTTTGGTCCCTGTGTTTTGCAAATTGACTCCACTTGAGTACCAACGTTTATTTTGTCTCCATTTGAGTACCAAACTTTAAAAAAGTTGTCTGTTTCAGTACCAAATTTTAAAAAAGTTGTCTGTTTCAGTCTTTTTGACTAACGGTGTTAACATTTTCTGTTAAATTTTTTTAAAAAAAGACCAAAATACCCCTAAGGGTTATAAAAATATCACCATCTCCACCACACACCACATACCACCACCACCACACACCACCGTTTCCTCATAAACCCCTGCCTTCACCCAAATCACAAACCGCCGGCCGGAGCCCCACTCCGGCGCCACATCCACCGCCGCCTGCACCGTCGTGTGATCACAACCACCGCCCTTACACACCGTCACATCCGCCTTCAACCCCGCCGGAGGTGGGTGATGAGATTTGGAGTTGGTGGCGCCGGATCAAATTGGTGGTTTTATAGAGTGGATTTATAGAGTGGTGGTGGGTGATGAGATTTAAAATGGAAACCATTTTAAATCTCCTTCGGCAACAAAACCCTAGAAACCCCAAATATAGCCACCGGATTCTGATCGAACACCGTTTGCGTCACAGAAGCTTCAACAATGCCGGTGTTAATCGCAACGGAACCGTTGATCCGAGATATGTTCAACGTGAAGCTTCCGGCGCCTTTGTCTTCAGTCGCTAGGGTTGGTTGCACAGGATTCACAATCGATTGCAGTGATCCGAGAGGATAATACGAATGCAACACGTGAAATCTGAGTACATCTGCTTTTTTATCCGCCGGTAACGACTGCAGGTTCGCCGTCGCCGGTAGATCGGAGAATGCGTCGTCTGTCGGAACAAACAGCGTGATTCCGGCACCGCCTTCGTCGGATTCGAACTCGTGAACGACTCCAGATGCAGCGAGCATCGATGCCGCTACATTGAAGTTGTGACCGTCGATTATCGTTCTGGTGATGTTGAGCCCTAGCGGCGGTCGACTCTCCGACCACCGGATCAAATCCACGGTGGACGCCGGAGACTGTGAGAATAGTGTGGTTTTTTGGTGGTTTTTTGGTGGATTTATAGAGTGGTGGTGGGTGATGAGATTTGGAGTTGGTGGCGCCGGAGACTGAGAATAGTCTCCGGAGTTGGTGGATTAACGGTGGATTTATAGGCGGCGACGACGATGGAGGTGCAGATGGTGAATCTAAGGGAAAAACGGTTGGTGCAGCGTACGGCGGTTGTGAGCTCCGGAGTTGGTGGCGCCGGAGACTGTGAGAATAGTTGTTAAGAGGAAGAAATGATAGATGATGATGAAGAAGAAGGGGGTTTTCATGGTGGGGTTGAGGGAGTAAATGCAGGTGCGGTGGTGTGTGGTGTGTGGTGGTGTGAGGGAGATTAGGGGTATTTTGGTCTTTTTAAAAAATCTAACAGAAAATGTTAACACCGTTAGTCAAAAGGACTGAAACAGACAACTTTTTTAAAGTTTGGTACTCAAATGGAGACAAAATAAACGTTGGTATTCAAGTGGAGTCAATTTACAAAACACAGGGACCAAAAGCGAGATTTACTCTTTAATAAATAAACGGTTATTACATAATTTATAGAGTAAAATGTCATTTTCGTCCCTGATGTTTTGTTGAATTTGCCATTTCAATCCAAAAACTTTTTTTTGCCATTTCAGTCACTATAGTTTACCAAATATTGTCATTTGCATCCACTCAACTAACTCCGTTAAGTTCTCAGTTAAATATAATAGTTATATAGTCTTTTTCAATGCCGTAATTATCCAATTTTAATAAAATAATCAATTAATATTTAACTAAAATAGAAAAACATATGAAGCGACTAGTGAGATCAGACGTATCAATTTAAAAGTTTGGATTAACTCTAAATTATGTTGTTCAATGAGGTCTGCTGTGACATTTCAATTGATATTTAATGTTTTGTTTAAAAGTGCACCGTTGTTCGATTGAGATCTATTGTTGTCACATTTTGTTTGATTGATGTCTATTGTTGTCACGTAACATGACAATATCATATCTCAATCAAACAAATCATGAGAACAACAGACATCAATTCCGCAATAGATCTCAATCGAATAAATGTACATGTTAAAACAAAATATGAAGATTAACTGAATTTCAAAAACATACACCAATCGAACAACATGAGTTAAAGTTAATCGAATATTTTAAATCGAATCGTCCGGTCTCACTAGTCTCTTCATATGTTTTTTTAATTTTAATTGAATATTAATTGATTAATTTATTTTAGTTAGATAACTAAAGTTTTAAAAATATTAAAATACCCTCATATTTAACGGAAATCTTAACGGAGTTAGTGGAGTGGATAAAAATGACAATATTTGATAAACTACAGTGACTAAAATAGCAAAAAAAAGGTTTTTGGATTGAAATGGCAAATTCGAAAAACCGTCAGGGACGAAAATAGCATTTTACTCTAATTTATAACACTTATAAATTATTAAACGTTTAATTAAATAATTTATAACACTTATATAATTTATTATACCTCGATAAATTATTAAACGTTTAGTTAAATAAACGGTTTATTACATAATTTATAACACTCATGAATTATTAAACATTTAATTACATAATTTATAACACATAATTTATTAAACCTCGATAAATTATTAAACGTTTAGTTACACATAAGTGGTCAACAATGATCAAAGAATAATATTTAGTAAATAGAAGTTCTAGTATCCATCTTAGGTCAAAGGACACTAAATAATTATACCAATATCAAAGCATCTTATAATGAATCTGGTTTATGGTGTGGTACATCCAACATCTTTCGTAACGAGGTTTGTTAATTCAAAAGTCAACACCTGAAATCTAAATTCAAAATAGTCTTAATTCAGAATAATTCTCACAAGTCTGACAAACTATGAATAATTTAGAATACAATATTTATGGACTAAGGTGGTGTTTGTTTCTTAAGAAAACCTCTTCCCCACCTCTTCATCTGCGCGCATGCAGACGCGGGAAGAGGTTTTGAGTGCGCAGACTGTTTGTTTTTTGCAAGACGTTTCATTAAAAAACGTCTGCACGAGGTCTTCTTGGTGCAGACATGGACTAGTGTCTTCAGGCGGGAAGAGGTTTCATCAAACCTCTTCTTGCTAATCACAAAACCCAAAACACAAAACCCAAATCACAAATCTCACTCATCGACACATCAACACTCCCAGCTTCTCTAGCAGCAGCCAATTGCGCCTAGGGCTGTTCAAAAAGCTCGCGGCTCGCTCGGAGCTCGCTCGGAAAAAGCTCGAAAAAAGCTCGCTCGAATCAGCTCGGTTTAAAAACGAGCCGAGCCGAGCCGCCTCGAATTGTAAACGAGCCGAGTCCGAGCCAAGGGCGGCTCGCTCGTTGGCTCGCTCGTTGGCTCGTTTACTGGCTCGACTAAATATGTATATATATATATATATATATATATATAATATTATAATAACACTTACCTTAAAATATCAAATAAAATCAAATGTTGAAAAGTAAAAATAAATGAACAGTAAGTGAATCTGTGGAATTGAAAAACCCTAACTCCCCACTTTCTCTCCATCGAATAACTTTCCCGTCTCCACTCTCCCTCTCGGCCTCCCGCCTCTCCCACTCAGCCATTCTCCCTCAGTTCCTTGACGTTGACTCACCCTCGGTCGCCGCCACAACCGCCACGTGCCCGCCTACCGCTCACCCACGCCCTCGGCCCTCCGTCACTCCCTCCCCTCGGTCGCCGCAACCGCCTGCCCGCCTACCACTCTCCCTTGACAAGTCGACGACAAGTTCGGTGCTTGCCTCTCCTTCCACCTACGAATCAGCGATTTGGGTCAGGTATATCTTGATTCTTGAG
This sequence comes from Flaveria linearis, assembly GCA_024085815.1. NCBI lineage: Eukaryota > Viridiplantae > Streptophyta > Magnoliopsida > Asterales > Asteraceae > Flaveria > Flaveria linearis. Next base: position 58,426,261 of record CM044014.1, on the reverse strand, counting down.
ATAGTTATGTTTCCCTCTCCTTCTACCTACGAATCTACGATTTGGGTATTTAGAAATATGCTTCTTTATATATTTCTTGTAGGTGTTTAGAAATATGCTTGCTTATAATATTTCTGCGATTTGAGTATCTATGATGTTTCTGCTATTTGGGTATTTTAGTGTTTTAAATTTTCTTTTAAAACCGAGCCAAACAAAACCGAGCCGAGCCAGCTCGGTTTAAAACCAAGCCGAGTTCGAGCTCTACTTTTTAGATCGGTTGTAAATCCGAGCCGAGCCGAGCTGGCTCGGTTTATAATTCGAGTCGAGTTCGAGCTAATTCTGGCTCGGCTCGGCTCGGCTCATGAACAGCCCTAATTGCGCCACCGTGATTCGACCATCTATTTTCTTACTAGGCTCCTTCAACGCCAAAATCACACCATCTATATGCCTAAACGTGACAAACCCATAACCCTTCGATTTACCTGTGTTCTTATCAGTGATCACAATCGCCTCATCGAGCTCACCGTAGCCTGAGAAGATCGATCGGAGCTTCTCAGTGGTGGTTTCCCACCTAATCCCCCGAATAAACAGCTTACGTTATAGGACGTCGAGAAGCGGTTCTTTGGTGAAGGGTTCGAGGATTTTGCGGGCGTCTTGGGGGGATAAATTGAGAGCTGAGAGTGATGGCGGTGGAGCAACGCCGTCGGACGAGGTGGTGGCTCAGGGGTCGTCGCAACGCTGCTATCAACACCACTGCTGAGAAGCACTGCCACTTTAAGCGGTCTATTGCTGTTAACCATCGAGCACGACAAATAACCACGGTCCAAATCAACCAATTGGTCGTTTGAAATTGGGGAAACTGCTGTAGATGAAATTGAACGAGGTGTGTTGATGGATAAGATTGGTCTTATTACTCGATTGTAGCGTTGTTGAAGTGTGAATCGAAGAGGTGTTCGAAAGGGGTGGTGGAGGATGTTATTGAGAGGTGGTGGGTGTAGCTTGTGGTGGATGATGGTGGTCATCGTTGTGGGAACGATTTATTTTGGGGGTTTAGGGAGTGTTTGGACAACTTATTTGAGTTATTATTAGAATTAGATTATTATTATTAGAATTAGATTAGATTATTAGATTAGATTATTAGATTAGAATATTGTTGTTGTTTGTTGTTCACATTTCTCATTGATCGCATCGAAGGATCTCCAACGGGAGAATCTTTATTCTATTCTATTGGATGTTCGAATTTTGAGTGTTTGGATTGAAGTGTAAAATATTTGAAAGTAGCTATCTTACACATTTGAATCCGTTGGTTGTGAAATTGTTTTAACACTCTGCAGATGTTAAAAACAAACAGTCTTTTTCTTGCAGACTGCAGACATTTGGTCCACCTCTTCTGCTGCAGATGTCTGCAGATGTGGTCCGCAGACCGCAGATGTTTTCCTGCAGAAAAAACAAATAGCACCTAAATGTATTAAAATAGAGCACATTTATAAGATTCATGATTGTACTTAAACTAGTAAATCAAAATGAATTCAAATATATAATTGTTAAATGTCCGTACATCTAATAACTAAATCAAAACATATATTAGCTAGTCTAAGCCTGATCACATCCCTATGCAGATCATGCTTGTATTGAGTCATGGTCTTAATAAAATAGGCTGCTAGGTTTTAATCTGTGTCAAATTTGCTTATCATGATGTCACATTATTTTACTGTGTCCTGCATGTATTGAAACTTCCTCCAAATGACATGGGCTGTGATAAGATCTGGGCTCTTTGGCTTGTGCAATAGCACCTGTGTTATCATAAAATATCATGGCTAGTTGCTAAATACTTGGAACCATATCGAGATTTGGCTATAAACTTCTTAATCCATAAAACTTTCTTTGCAGCATTTGATCCTAATGTATTCAGATTCAGTTGTGCAATCTGCCACCATATTCTTCTTGGAACTTTGGAAAGAGATGGCTCTACCATTATGTATGAATACGAAATCAGATTCTAAGGAAGAGTCATCTCAGCCAGTTTAAAAACTAGCATAAGTGTAATACCTTACAATGAGTAAAAAAATCACAGCACAATCATTTAACCATAGGGTCTAGCAAGATTTACATATCAAGTACAATTAAAATAATCTAAGTAATCTTTTGGTTAATTAAAATTCAACCCAAACAGATATGTTGCACTTAAACAATTATAGATGTTTAAATAATCAAGGGTGTACCTTGCCTTTACAATTTACAAAGCAAGGTCATCCGGACGGATGCACCTTGCCTTTACATGTTACAAAACAAGGTCACACGGATAGGTGTACCCTACCTTTATAATTTACAAAGCAAGGTCATCCGGACTGATGCACCTTGCCTTTAGAGTTCATAAAGCCAGGTCACCTGGACGGGTGAACCCTGCCTTTACGGTTTTCAAAGCAAGGTCACCCGGACGGGTGTATCTTGCCTTTACAATTTACAAAGGAAGGTCACCCGGACGGGTGGACCTTACCCTTATAATTTACAAAGCAAGGTCGCCCGGATGGGAGTACCTTGCCTTTATAGTTTACAAAGCAAGGTCATCCGGACGGATGCACCTTGCCTTTACAGTTTACAAAGCAAGGTCATCCGGACAGATGCACCTTGCATTTACATATTACAAAACAAGGTCACCCGAACGGGTGTATCTTACCTTTATAATTTACAAAGCAAGGTCACCCGAACAGGTGTACCTTGCCTTTAAAATTTACAAAGCAGGGTAATCCGGACAGATGCACCTTGCCTTTACATATTACAAAACAAGGTCACCCGGACGGGTGTACCTTACCTATATATTTTACAAAGCAAGGTCACCCGGACGGGTGTACCTTGCCTTTACAATTTTCAAAGAAAGAGTCATCCGGATGGATGCACCTTGCCTTTACATATTACAAAGCAAGGTCACCCGGATGGTTGTACCTTGCCTTTACAATTTACAACGCAAGATCACCCGGACGGGTGCACCTTGCCTTTACAATTTACAACGCAAGGTCACCCGGCCGGGTGGACCTTGCCCCTACAATTTACAAAGCAAGGTCACCCGGACGGGTGCACCTTGCCCTTACAATTTACAAAGCAAGGTCATCAGGACGGATGCAATTTGCATTTACGTTTTGCAAACAAGAGGAAAACAAAACATGATGACCTATAAGTATGACCTATGATTTATGATAACAAACATGTCATGATCAAATAGAGCAACAGGACATAATAAGCCAAATACGAACATTCATTAATAATGTACGGTCATTACAAGAACATTCAAACAGACTACAGCCTATCTACAACCTATGAAGAGGGAGCTGCGCCAGAGGGGGCCACGTTGGGATCTTCTTCCACTTTCAAGGGAGCCAAGAAGTCCATCAGAGCATCAACCTCTCCCTTCACAGCACACACCACGACATCGTCCAGGACCGGGAGCCGAAGCTCGTCAAAAGCATCGCTTGCAGCTACAAGTTTTGAGGAGGCTTCATCATCATACAGGGGTGAAGACTCTATGACCCCTCCATCCCGGTGTAGGTTGAAACCCTCCACCAGCCCCTCCTGGCGTCCTGCTACCTTTGCACAGACAACCAACCGGGCGACCACGTCCATAAAGCCATCACTGTCTCGGATAGCCTCGACAGTTTTCAAAATGCCTTCGGACTGCAACCACCGATGGTCGGCCTCAGACTGTGCTACCTAGGTCTCCATCAGAACCTGGAACCAAGAGATGGTTAGAAATGAGCCATACGAACAACGATGCACAAAGCACTATGACAAGGATGTTACCTGGGTAGCATAAAGCAGGTCACGTTCCTCCCGCAGCTTATCCCTGTCCGAGGAGGTAGAAGCAAGTTGGTCTTCTCGATCAACCAACAAGCCTTTCAATTTACCCACCTCCTTGGACAGACTCTTCACAGTGTCTGGCCTCTCTTTCAGCAACCTATGGCTCCTCTCACAAGCCTCCTCAAAGGTCTTGTGGTCCTGTCCATGCTTGGACTAAAGCACAACTATCTGGCGCGACAGCTGACTGTTCTCCTCCTCCAATTCTGTCGCCCGGGCCTTCAACCGGGCCATCTCAACCTTGTCCGCCTTTTACCCCTCTCCTAAATCCTACCAATGTATTAATGCTAGAGCTCCAACTTACGGCATATAACTGGAATGGTGGAGAACACACTAGCCAAGCACACAACGGATAAGTTGGACAATGTCTCGTGATCCGAGTTCAGCCGGAATTCCCTTTTAGCAGGAGGAAGGGCGTTCTTCAGGAAATCCCGGCATACCTCAGGGTTCATCAAGCGGGTGGAGCGAGTGATACTCTAGCCAGGGATGTACTTTGCCACCGCATGGTGAACCTGCCCAATTAAAGGCAAAGAGTGAGAACTCCCCACCCCGATAGACAACCCCTCCTTCATCATCGAAGAACGCGAATGACCAGGAGAGGCTACCCCAACACCGGGGACATAATCAAAAGGGGGTACCTCGGAGCAAGGAATGTCACCCCCCTCCGGGACCGCAGAACCGGATGTGATGTTGGTATCCCTCAGCTCGCCGCCCATATGGGCCTCCAAATCCTCTGAGCGAGTTTTTGCTGGGGAAGCGCCGGGAGGAGATGAGACCGGGCCTACAACGGAAAAGAAACGCGGTCAACACCAACCATAAATCAAAGCAACAATGAAAATGATGAAAGCATGCCTGTAGAGTGGGGAGAAGAAGCAGAGATTGGTGGCCTGGCAAGAGACTCTACTCTATCGCTCATCTTGCGACGCTTAGATGAATGGGAGGAGATCTTGAAGGCCACACTCTTCTTGGCCTGCTGAGGCTCAACAGTAACAGTCGGGGCCACCTTCGGTCGCTCTCTCCTTGTCAATGTCATCTTGGGGGGACCTCCTCCACATTAGAGTCTGGGTCCACTAGTCCCTAAGACCTAGGATCCTAGGCTTTCTTTGTCCGGCCCTCCCTCTCTAACTTTGCCTTCACCTCAGCAGCAGCAACCTTAGCCCCACCTTTAAAAGAGGAACCCCTGGAGGACCTGGAGAGGGAAGGGAGAGCAAAATTCCCCACTGTCTGATCCAGGATGGGAGACTCCCCGGCCTTCACGTCAAGGAGCGTCGGGGTCAAGCTAGGAAACCGCTCTGGGAAAATCACTTGGAAAAAACTCATGACTGAAAACACACAGCAGCACATGTTACATAAATCACAACACCAAAAAACCATAAAAAATGAGAAGGCAACTAACCTTTGTCCCCGACGGTATAAATAGGAATCTTGCGATAGCGGGCCCAGATACGGCTCATACCGACCCCAACCAGAGCATGTTTCGGAAGCTCACAGAATGGGACCGGATCCAGGGAGAGATGTCGATAGTCAGGATTAGACTTGAACTCCTCCTTCTTGGGGGGGTATCCACAAGCATCTCCGAAGCCTCTCTATAGTGCATGGCCTGCGGAATCACATCCTCCTGGATGTAGAGGAACCTATTCTTCCACCCCTTGAAACTGGATAGGACCTCGCAAGCATGAGGGGCCACACTATGGTGTTTTTGGAAGGAAAACCAATCGCCCTTCCGAGTGATCTCGTAGAAGTCCACGAAAAGTTTCACCCCCGGTTCGATACGTAAGGCGCGACAACAAAACTCAAAATGAGTAATGCGACACATACCCACAGGATGAACCTGGGTCAGATGAATGCGATAGAACTGGAGAAGGTTTAGGGTAAATACACTAATGGGAAGACGAAAGTTGGTGCGGTTGAAGAAATCGGCGTAAATGGTCATCTTCCCTATAGGAGCATCAGGAGCAATATCGTTAGGGCTTGGGAGTTAAGGCTCCCACAGAGGGTGAATCTCGTAGCGGTTCACCACCCTTCACGACCGGGCAGGTGTTACGATCGGAGGGATCTGATTCGGAACCCTTCATGACCTTGAGCTTCTCCTGAGTAGTAGAAGAAGATTTTTTTGACATTGTTACAGAAGAAGAGAAGGAGAAACAATGGAAGAAGTTTTTACGGTTTTGAATGAAGTAAAACAAAACAGGGAAATCACCCGCCTTTTATAGGCACTTTCTCTCTCCTACACATTAAATGCCCCCCGAAGGGAGACAAGACGGTTGAGAAACTTTTTCAAAATGGACAATAGGAAAGCAGTATCACTTGTGGATAGTAAGGATAATGATGGTTCCACTACATGGCCACATAAGACAAAGGACGAACCGCACAGGCGCGTGGTCGTGTATCATAAGTGCACGGGATAAGGTCAACATACCATGCGAAAGAATGTTTAGTCTAGCATGTAAATTATTAACAACTTAGACTAGGGGGAATTGTAGACGTAGGGTACAAATAACCTGTACAATACCGAGTACTGAAATCGTGGACCCAGCCCATGCAGGCGCGACAGGTAAGCCAGTATGACACGTGATCCGCCTTTAATTACATCGGGATAACCCCTGGTCATAACCGATATTCAGTAACAGGCAGAGAACATAAAAGGTAATGGATTCTTAGGGGAATAATCTCTGTATATCAGCAGACGGTTACACAAAGCAAATGATATAAATACCAGGTAAGGAGGATTGAGGTCCTCATAAAAAATACACATAAAAACTCTCTCTCTATTTACCCTATCACATATTCCCATTCAACCATTTCTTATTCTCACGCCGGAGGGTTGTTACAGGGAGACTTCCCCCTGGAACGCCTTAACTGGTGTTGTTTTTATTATGCGTAGGTTAGTTTTAGAGAGCACCTATGGATCAAAGTTCAACACAGACTGGAACCATATGGAGTTGGGCGACGTATTTACAAAACCCTAGATCTAAAAAAACATGACTAAAAAGGCAACAATTGAGGCTATCATTGATACAACCAACAAACTTGAAAATGAAGGGTTTGGGTTCTGGACTGTTGGTGGTGGTGGTAAGGGGTTGTAGAACCTGCTCGACTGTGGTGGCAGTCGCTGGTGATGCAGGTCAATAGTGAACGATCAATACTAGCACCAGCTGAAAACGGGCCTGGCAAAATAAGCCCGTAGTTGTCATTTTGGGTCCTCATTGGTATTTTTTTAGAAAGAAGTGGGTCAACTTGCTCTAAAAAAGTGTTCATAGAGTCAGGATGGGCCATAAATTTCTACTATAAATAAGTCACGGGTCAAGGTGGGCCAATTATGAATATCGGGTCACTAGGTCACCCACTCACTCACTTCCTCAAACCACCACCACCCACCAGTTCACTTTCTTCTTTATACAATATTAGATATTCAGATCTCAAACCACCAGAGTTTTCTATTCTTCTACTACGATCATATCACCACCGTCCACTTCCTCTTTCTGTCTTCCACAAATACATGTGTCTTGTGTGTGTTTTCACCGGAAAGCTTCAAAAGTCAAGTGAGCAAAAGAACGTCGTCAAAACCACTGAAGTATCGAATCTCTGGCAAACCTTCGGCTATCGAGTGCATTATTTCTCGGTTTCTAACAAAACAACAGCTATGGATAGAGGTCCTTTGGTTCGTACATGATGCACAGAGAAGATGAAAGAAAAAATAGTAAACAAATAGTGTCTGAAAGTTTATGGATGTTTTGTATTATTCTAAGCTTAACTATACGCTAAGTTTTTAAAATAAATACTAATATTACTATCTTACACTAGATTAGGTGATAGTACACTTAATGTGTAAATATAGGCTAAGTAAAAGAGATATTTAAAAGTAAAAAAGACATGTGGAAATAGGAGGAATAAACTCGATGCCCACTATATTTATATTAATTGAATTTTTTAACCACTGAAAATTTAAAAAGTAACATAAGTTTTAAATTCTTCATATATATTTATAACGTTTGTTGAAAAATTAAAAATTTTTTAATCTTTTAATCTGACCCGTCCTGACCCGAACCAATTCTGACCCGAACCCATTCTAACCCGAACCCGCTCTAACCCAAACCCGTCTTGACCCGATACTCTTGCCCAACCCGACCCGCGCATTTTGCTAGGTATAGCTGAAAATGACCAAATCCATCACCTCTGGAAAGAAACAAAAAACAACAGTTAAAGGGTAGTTTTCATCAATCCGGTTCCATATGGGAAGAAAACTGATGAGCGAGTGGGTCAAGTGTTATGAAAAATTATAACTGAGGTGTTATCCTACCTTGATTCTGAAGAACTTTGCTCCTATAAGTTGAAACCTAAGTCAATAAGAAAAAATATAAAGAAATGGTGGATGATGATGATAACACTAGATTATAATGGTGTTGTGAGGAGACTTGGGGATGGTTTAAAGGTGATTAAGGTTAAATTTCTCATTTTTCAAAGTTTGTATTATTGTTTTAAGTTTTAACTCTATTTTTATTGTGTTGGTTTATTTTTTCACAATGGGTTTTTATTTGGCTTTCTTTTTTGTTTTTACTTCTGTCATTACACTATTATTATTATCTTTTAAATTCTAACTTATAGTACCAAAGAGAGTAGTGAGGGGAGAGGAGTGAAAACCCCAGAGGGGCCAACGCCTACCGTATGCTCCTCTGGGCAAAAGGGGACACCATTCTCTTTCTGAATCAATTCCAGAACCTACTCCCGGGTTATGTAATTTATGTTTTCTTTTTAAATTCTTCTTAAGTATTTTGTTTTCGTTCGAGAGGTTGTCATATTAGTCTTTTAAAATTCACCCATATTGCTTACCGCTCAACGTGTGGATAGGGTTCAACTAGTTTCGTTTATGTATTTTGGCACATAATGAGGTATTAATGTGTGCTTTTAGAGAAAATAATATGAAGTAGAGGTGCCAAGATAGCACTAATGTTGTGATAGTCAAACTGTTTTAAGTATATTAAAATGCTTTGTGTAAACATTTAGTGTCTAACATGGGTGTTAGAACTAGTGTTATAAAAGTTGAACAATTTAAAGTCCGTATGCTTTGATTTTGGTAATTAAGATGTAAATAGTTTATCTTAAACCATCAATATGATTGCTTAAGTGCTACTACTTGTAAGTGGTTCCGGGTGACCTTGCTTTGTGAACTGTAAAGGCAAGGTGCATCCGTCCAGATGACCTTGCTTTGTAATATGTGAAGACAAAATGACACAGGTAATTCAAACAAGGCAAAGATGCTATTCGATATGTATTGGTTCTTTATAGTTCATGCGTATAAGAAGTATTACATATAACATCATTTCAGATGAGCATCATTCCACGTGTGTGGTACTTCTTATCCATTCAGGTGCGCCAGTTTATATGCTCCTTTGCCGAGGGCTTTGGTGACGATGTAAGGCCCTTCCCAGTTGGGACTCATCTTTCCGGGTGGCTTTGCTCTGCTAGATTCGTTGCTCCGGAGTACGTAATCATTGGATTTGAACGTGTATGATCCGACCCGGTTGTTGTAGAATCTTTCCATCTTCTGCTTATACTTCGCCTCTTAGATGGTCGTGATCTCTCGTCTTTCCTCCAATAGTTCTAGGTTGATTCTCAATTCCCGATCTTGATCTCTTGTTTCGCTATGTATCACCCGGACAGATAGTGTCCTGATTTCGGCTGGGATTACTGCTTCGGTCCCATAGGTCAGGCCGAATGGCGTTTCGTTCTTGCTAGTTTCCTGCATTGTGCGGTACGCCCACAAAACACTTGGGAGTTCATCTAACCAACTTCTTCCTTTCGCGGCCAGTCGCTTTTTCAATCCCTCCACCAAGCTGTGGTTTACCCTTTGCACTTGTCCGTAACCTTGAGGATGAGCAATGGAGGTGAAGGTCTGTTTGATGTGCAGTTCACCGCACCACTCATGTAGCTTTTATCCGTGAACTGTTTGCCATTGTCGCTGATGAGGTATAGGGGTAGCCCAAAGCGGCATATGATGCCATTGTAGATGAACTTTTTTATGTTGATCGCTGTGATTATGGCCAGCAGTTTGGCCTCTACCCACTTTGTGAAGTAGTCAACTGCAACCAAAAGAAACTTAACTCAACCCGGGGCCTCTGCGAATGGGCCCACTATGTCTAGTGGCCATTTTTGGAATGGCCATGCTGCCGTTACCGGGATTAAGTCGTTTTTTGGCCAAGGCACATCGGGGCATGCTGCTGACACTCGAAGCATTTTCGCAGTTCTTCCACAGCCATACGATGCATCCCCAACAAATAGTACACCGTATTAAGTAGTTTTCTACGACTATTCGGGGGCCTGAGTGTATGCCGCAGATTCCTGTGTGGATCTCGCGGAATAAATAACTGGCCTCTTCCTTGTTAATGCACTTCAATAAGGGGCCGAGAAACAACCTCCTGTATAATTGGTCGTCTTGTACTTCGTATTGTAGCGCTTTGACTTGAATTTTACTGCCTGTCCCTTGTTCTCCAGGAGCTTTCCTTCTATCAAGTACGTGTACAATGGACCCATCCAAGTACCGGAGTGTACCTGTATTAGTCCTACTTCCAGAACCGATGGCCTCTCTTGTACCTCCACGCGGATCTCTTTTGCAAGGTGATTGAATGCTACCGAAGACAACTTGCTCAGGGCGTCCGCCTTCTTGTTTTGACTCCTCGGCACATGTACCACCTGACAAGAGTCAAACACTTGCATTTTTCTTTCACCTTGCTTAGCCACTGGGCCATGATTGCTCCCTTGGCATCATAGGATCCCGCTACTTGACTTGAAATAAGAAGCGAGTCCACATGTGCGCTTAACCTTCTCGCATTCATCTTTGCCGCTAAATCCAACCCGGCTATTAAGGCTTCCTATTCGTTGTTGGTGCTTTCGTGAGTTCTGTCCTTTTTGGGCTTGTTAAGATCAATCCGGCTCCAGATCCTTCCTAATTGGATGCACCATCTGTGTAAAGAACCCATTCTCTTACATCAACATTTCCGGGTTTGAAACACACAAATTCCCCTTGAGCTTCTACCTCCTTGCCCTCCAGGATTTCGACCAGGAAATCTACGATCACTTGACCCTTGATCGCAGGTCTTGGCTTGAACACGTTGAAGCTGCCAAGCTCGATTGTCCATTTGGCCAATCGTCCGAAAAGTTCAGGGTTTCGCGGTAGTTGTTGTATGGGGTAGTTTGTTAGCACCTAAATCTTATGATCATGGAAGTATATGCGGAGTCTTCTTGCCATGTGGATCAAAGCCAGGGCCAACTTTTCCATCATGGTGTATCTGGACTCTGCCCTTAAGAGAGTTCTGCTGACATAGTGTATTGGTGTTTGTTTGTCTTGTCTTTCAACGAGTAGCACGACGTTGATCACTGAGTCCGTGGCTTCCAGGTACACCAACAGTGTTTCCACCGGCATGGGAGCTGTGAGGGTGGGTAAATATGCCAAGTATTCCTTCATTTGTTTGAAAGTTGTTTCTGCCTTCTCTGTCCACCTGACTGATTCTTCCCTAAGCAGTTTTTCAGCTTTGTTATGAAGGGCAATGATCTTTCCGCATGCTTTGACAGGAAGCAGTTAATGGCCATGAGACGGCCGTTGAGGGTCTGTACTTCTTTCAGGCATGATGGCGAAGGCATCTGTGTTATGGCTTGGATCTTCTCCGGGTTGGCCTGGAATCCCTCTCTGATAATCACTACTCCCAGGAACTTTCCCTCTTCCATCCCGAATGAGCATTTTTCGAGGTTGAGTTTCATGTTAATGCTCCGTAGTGTCCGGAAGATCTCTTCGATATCACACAGAATTTGTTCCTCTTCTTTGCTTTTTATCATCAAATCATCAACATATATTTCCACATTCCTGTCTACTTGCTCGACGAACGTCTCATCCATCAACCTTTGATATGTTGCCCCGACGTTCTTAAAGCCAAACAGAATTTTAGCCTATACGGGGCAAGTGAGTCTATATTTTTTTCAATGTCCTGCAGGGGGTATGGGTCTTTAGGGCATGCATTATTCAGTTTTTAATAATCTATGCATATTCTCCACGTGTCGTTGGATTTATTGACCATCACTGGTTTAGATATCCAGGTCTGGTGCTTTACTCTCCTCAGGATTCCTACCTTCACTAAATCCTCCACCTGCTATACGCCCGCCTTACTTCTTTTCTTCCTAACCACCGGCTCTACCACCCGGTATATGTTGAGCTGGTGTTCAGTCACGTGCTGTGGTAGCCCTGTCATGTCTGACGGCTACCAAGCAAAGACATTCATGTTATCCTCCAGCACCTGTTTCAGCTGTGCCTTCATGGGAGCAGAGAGCGTATGTCTAATGGTAATCAGTTGATCCGGGAACTTCTTGTTGAGTACCCATTTTTCAGGTTCATTTTACGAGGCTAGATTTCCAGCTACCTCTTTTACTTCTACGCATTGTCTTTCAATATGCATTGTTGTTAGGCCACGGGGGGTGTGGAACATGATTATGCCTTGACAAGGTGCTAACACCATTCTAAAGGTCTTGATTGCAGGCCTTCTCAGTATGACGTTGTGTTGGGAGGCTGCTGACACTACTAGAAAGTGCCTCTCTACGGTCCGGATCTTAGACCCTACTTGTAATTACATCGGGAATGATATCTGTCCAATTGGCTTGACTACTTCCCCAGCGAATCCCACTAGTGGTGCATTCACCGGTCTCAGCCATCGTTGGTCCTCCACGTCTAATTTCTTTAGACAATGTTCATACATGATAGCCACGGCGCTCCCGCAGTCTACAAACACTTTACGGATGTTGTAATCGCCTATCTGAGTAGTGATTATCATTGGTCCACTAGTTTGGGTTTTATTGAATGGCGGCAACACCATTAGGATTTCCATCCATGATTCCAAACCTTGACCTTGCCTTTTCCTTCCACAATCTCCGTAGGAACCCACCATGTTTACTTCTCGGATCTGCTTCTGTTTTTTGTCATTGTTCCTAGGGGGCCCTTGGGGTCCTGCTTTTATATCCTTCACCAGGTGAGCCAACTGCCCGAATTTTACTGCTAACTCAATTTGTCTTTTCAACTGATAGCAGTTATCCATGGTATAACCTTTGTCTCGATGATAATCACAGTACTTGGTCATATCTAGACCGGTTGCCGCGTCTGTCATGGGACGCAGCTATGGTAGCTGTAGCCTTTTTGTGTTCAAGATCTCACTCGGCGTCTTGGATAGTGCCGTATAGGTGTTTTGCCAGCGTCCAGCTCCGTGTATATGACGTACCGGACTCCGGTTGTTATGCCTGGTGATTCCTTGGTCTAGCTTTCTAACATTCCTCGGGCTGAAATTCGGTCATTGATCAGAAAAACGAGGTCGGCTCCACTTGTCATGTCCGCGGCTGTAGGCCGTGTCGAACGTCTTATGATGATCTCGTTTCACAGATTTTTGGTCCATATCTCTATTGACTGAGACGGACTTCTCCGCTCGTACGAAAACCTTTGCAGCCGCCATCAAAGTTTCCATGGTTTTGGGCATCCCATCTGTCCCGTGAAGTCTGCGAATGAGGTCATCACTTCGTACCCCCTGAATGAAACCTGTGATCATGAGGTCTTCACCCACTCCTCCTATCTGTAGGCTTTCTTTATAGTACCGGGTGATAAAGTCTTCGAATGATTCCCCATCCCTTCTCCTGATATGTAATATCTTAATTTTGTCTTTCGTGTGGCGGCGTTGCTGGCTAAACTGCTGCATGAACTTGTTTAATAGTTCCTCGAATTTTCCTACGCTTCCCATAGGTAAACTATCAAACCATACGCGGGCCGCCCCCACAAGAGTCTGGACGAACATATGACACCATACATGTATTGTCCATTGCTCCACCCCTCCTGCGCTTACGAAAACATTAACGTGGTCGTACGGGTTAGTTGTTCCATCATACTTCCCGACTGTTAACGGCATCTTCAGTCTTACCGGGAACTAGGCCTGTGCTATTGCCATGATGAACTTTGATTGGGCTACCAACACAGCCGGTTTGTATGGCTTTATGAAGTCAACCGCGATGGAGATCGGAGTTGTGTGGATTGTTAATGGTGTGAGCCTGGTTGAATCTTTATAGGAAAGCTATCTCCGGAGCTCTACCAACTGCAATTCCCTTTCCTGATGTTCTTGCAGAGGCAAAGATATTACTGCTTCGGGGTTGCGGTTGTGGGTGGTGTGACATGTGTAAATGATGGGAATGTGGTATACATGCCGGGTACGGGTATGGAGCTAAATGCTGTTTGGATTGGCGTTGAGGGTGTTGGTTGTATTGTAGAAACTGGAAATTGGAACATGGATGGTAGTAAGGGTATGTTTGGGTAGTTTTGCTATGGGCGGGGTGGTGGTTGAGCGATGGTGGGAAATGTAGGAAATAGGGTATTTGGTGGTGGTGGTGTAGTGTTAGCTGGTACGGGTGGTTGCGTGGGTTGCCCTGATTGAAGTACTGGTGCTTCTGTATTCCGTAACGTGATTGTGTCCCCACTATCACTGCTTACGTCCTCCGCCTGGATTCCTTCTGTTGGATTGGACATGTTGATATGTGGTGTGATAGATATGACTGCGTCAGAGAGTGTTTTGAGTGTGTCGTGAGAGGTTTGATGTGGATGGCGCCAATGTAAATACGCAGTCCAACTCCGTATGGTTCCGCTCTATGTTGAACTTCAATCCACAAGTGCTCTTTGAAGCTTCATACCTATGTACAATGAAAACAACACCAGTTAAAGCATTCCGGGGGGGGGGAGTCTCCCTGTAACAACCCTCCAGCATGAGAATAAGAAACTACAGGATCGGTATTAGTCACTTAACAAGTGGTTTTCTCTCAAACTCACCTAGAACAACACTCAGAACGAGTCTAACACGAGTTGATCACAATATATCAAGTAACAAATGATAATAAACTCAGGAAGTAAATTTTCAAGGTACTTTTATATGTTGATTCTCAACTCAAAGGATTACAAGACTCTTGCAATTACAATCTCTATCTATTGAGTTACAATGAGAACTACATATATAATACTACCTACAGCCGGATATACTTTGATACCAGCTGGAAACCTATAACCAAAAGCCTATACTACAAGACTATAGGTTAAGGTATCTCGGATATTTTATCTGAGATTTGGTAGTCAGGACATGTCCCTGACTTACCTTTTGTCACCAACTAAGGATGGTAATATGTACTATCATAAAAAGATAAACAGTGGAATAAAGTATGGTCAACTACATGGCTCTTTAGGAAGAAGCCATGCTGTATCAGAAGTCTACAGCGGAATGTCAGAGACCATACTTATGTCCACTGGTTCATAGCAGTGTCTTCTAAAGGTTAAGTTGCTTCGGAAGAATAATGTCACACCCTCAATTTCCACGAACGGGGTTTTACTGTTAGGTGTGTGACATACCAGGATCTCAGACACAGTCATATCGAACGACACTATATGAATATAAAATAAACATTTGACTTCATTCAAAAGAGCATAAACAAAGTTTATATTAGTGCGGAAGCAAGTACATAATCAGTACATCCATTACAGTACAGTTACAATAGCCATTTTTAGACAAAATGTTCAATGCTGAAAATATAATAGATGAATGCATGTCCTGAGTACGTTTCCTTAGCGTGCATCTTGAGCTTATGCATTCTTGTGACCTGAGAAAACATGCTAAAATGTGTCAACATAAAGTTGGTGAGTTCACAGGTTTATTAAACAATAAACGTGTTCGTAAGCGTTCAGTAGTTTGCGTTTCAATGGTTTAGTATATAGAGCATATCGTTAGGTAGCTAGCCTATGTTCTTGTTACTTAGCGTTTCGAACCGAAGCTGACTGTTTACGTCCTATATGTGTTTGTTGTATCCCCAATAGAGTTTCCAGCATTCTCATGCACGACAGATTACAATTACGTGTGCACCCGTGATTCTAATTTGCTTTGCATGGTCACACATGGTTCCCCCTATTCGAGATAGCGTACCTTGTCCAGTACCGAGTGTTATCATTGATAGAAGTATCAAAGATATATTTGTTATACCAAGAGTCGAATAATTAAAGTTGTACTAGGGCTGTACAAGAGATTTGGTTAAGATAACAACGGGAATCAAGACTATTTGGCCTTCTTCTCTTCGAAGTTCTAAGTGTTTGAATGTCTAAGTCTGATTTTCTAACAGACTTGAATATCTTAGTTGTTCCTCATTTATTGCTCGGGCTAGTGTAGGGGATAGGATATGTTGGGAATGGTAACAAGTGTGAGAGAGTTAAGAGAGTGAGGTGTTGTTCTTTTTGTTTGTCATCGTTAAGCTTATCGCGTGCATTAGGAAAGAGTTTCGTGTTCCAATTGTGGAAATGTTTGGTTCAATTCGTTGTTGCTTCCACTCCGAGAGTGAAGGATCAAGTGTAAATGTTAGTAGTGAGCGAGTGGAATTCTCCACCCCTCTGTCAGCCGGTAATGACACACATGTCATACCCATAATGTTACGTTTGCTCAGCAGCGTACTGTCAGTACACCAGAAGGTTGTTTGCACAACAGTGGTAACCATGTAAAAGTGTCTGTGCAATACTAGTGTTGTGTCTAAGGCTATAGTCTAGATGCAATGCAATCCTAGTTCTCTATAACCTGTGGCTCTCATACCAATCTGTCACACCCTCAATTTCCACGAACGGGGTTTCACCGTTAGGCGTGTGACATACCAGGATCTCAGACACAGTCATATCGAACGACACTATATGAATTTAAAATAAACATTTGACTTCATTCAAAAGATCATAAACAAAGTTTATATTAGTGCGGAAGCGAGTACATAATCAGTATATCCATTACAGTACAGTTACAATAGCCATGTTTAGACAAAATGTTCAATGCTGAAAATATAATAGATGAATGCATGTCCTGAGTGCGTTTCCTTAGCGTGCATCTTGAGCTTATGCATTCCTGTGACCTGAGAAAACATGCTAAAATGTGTCAACATAAAGTTGGTGAGTTCACAGGTTTATTCAACAATAAACGTGTTCGTAAGCGTTCAGTAGTTTGCGTTTCAATGGTTTAGTATATAGAGCATATCGTTAGGTAGCTAGCCTATGTTCTTGTTACTTAGCGTTTTGAACCGAAGCTGACTGTTTACGTCCTATATGTGTTTGTTGTATCCCCGTCACGTCTCGCAAGACCGTGACAAATGTTAGGTCAATCAAGCACCCGTTTGACCTCCAATCAAGCTAGCGCGACTAGCCCGGGCGGGGTTTGTCAGACCCAGTAGTACTACTCAAAATTACCTCGCTAATCCCATTACTAACGGTTCGAGTGTGTCAGGACATGTTGTGTGTTTGCACTAACGTAACAAGCGATATCAATAATACTACAACCATTTAAGTAAATCTGTTTTGCATGTTTTCTCCCCCAAAACGAAAGAGAGTAAAATAGGGGCCGTGAAACTCACAGATGATGTAATAAGTATGTAGGATGAAGGTCTCCCAAGTGTTGTTTACAATGCGCTGTCAAACACCTATTGACAGTTATGTTAAGCGTTAATGTTGTGTTCAGCGTTAATAGACATGTTTAGTCGTGTCGGGTCACATGGGTTCGGTCGTGGGTGACACACACACACACATGCAGGCATACTCATATCAGACCTTATGTAGATCCCAAACAGGTTGTCGTTAGTTGTAAACAGTTAGGTTGTTTTAGATCGTAAAAGTATGTGCTTTTGATTGCGTTGACTTTAATCTTTGTGGTCAAGAAATGATATTTTATTGATGTTAACTTATCATCACACGATAGACACTTCGCACACCAGAAGAATTCGCTAACAATGACTTAAATCGCATAACAAGGCTAGACGCACGACTGGACACTTCATTCGCACGAATGGGCATTCAATCGTACGAATCAACCTCATTCGTACGGTTGAACCCTCATTCGTACGACTTAGCATTCAATCGTACCACACATCACCCTTTCACCCGACTCAACAACCAATCGCATGACTGAACCTTCATTCGTACGATTGGACCTTCAGTCGGGTGGTACTCAGTCGCACACATTTCATCCGGTTGACTCAATCGCACACACTCTCAATCGCATGCATTCATTCGCACGTTAGGCACATACGTATGGACTCATTCGTACGATTCACTCCAGTCGCACCACTCAGTCGCACGATGGGCCCAGTCACATGACTCAGTCGCATGACTGGCCCAGTCGCGAACTGCAGCAGATCGCGACTGCTGGACGGGCTGAACAGCCTTCGGCTGTCCCGTGCTCGATTTTTACATAATCAGGACTTCCAGAAACACTCTCCTAACATGTCTAAGTGAAAAGCACACGCTGATTGACCTCACACGCACCCCCACGACCACATGCATTCGGGTTGAACCCGAACACCCGAACCCCATATTTGCAGCAGTGAAACGAGCGATAAAACGGATGAACGAGGTCGCCTACCTGCTGGGAACGTGATTTCTCAGCTGTTGTGTGGTCTAATCCGACGAAAACGAGCTCAATCGGGTGGAATTTGGTGCTAGAATGAAGAAATGGAGGTGCAGAGAGCATAGGAGAGAAGAGAGAGCAGAATGTGGAGTGTTTGGCTAGTGGATGGGTATTTATACCCAGCCCCAGTTTGCCAATTGACAAGTTTAGTCCCTGCACTTAGGTACCGAGTTCCCGAATTTGTTTCGGTTGATAACGACGTAGATGAGCGAGCTATGTTAATTAAGAGGATTCTTTAGGAAATCTCGTTTATGTGAATCCTCTACAAACACCCGTGTTAGTATTTTATCATAATTTATTTAACGATATCGGTGGCGGGGTTTGTATACGTTTCGTGTATTAACGTGTATGTGGCAATGATAACGACAACGTTTTGAATAGTGTTAGCCTGAAATTACGGGGTGTCACATCATCCCCTTGTTGCAGGAATTTTCGTCCCAAAAATTAGTACATCATGTTACGTGATTTTACGGGGAAGTACAAGGCTCAACGGTTTGTGACGCATGTTGAATAGAGTACCTGCGTATCTAAGAGGTAGATGCCTGATTTTGGAATAGTTGCGGGTATTTCTTCTTCATCTGATCTTCGCGTTCCCAGGTAAACTCTGGTCCACGCTTTGAGTTCCAACGAACTTTGATGATAGGGATACGACTATGTTTGAGCGTCTTGACCTCTCGATCCATGACTTCCACTGGTTCCTCGACGAAATGTAGTTGTTCGTCCACATGTATCTCGTCTAACGGAACGATAAGAGTCTCGTCTGCAAGGCATTTTCTCAAGTTGGAAACATGGAACACATCGTGTACCCCGCGGAATTCTTCGGGTAGGTTCAACTGATAGGCCACGGGGCCAACCCGTTTGACAACCTCAAACGGTCCCACGTACCTAGGGCTTAGTTTCCCACGTTTCCCGAAATGAATCACACCCTTCCAAGGTGACACTTTCAAAAGCACCTTGTCACCTATTTGGAATTCCAACGGTCGGCGACGCTTATCAGCGTAACTTTTCTGTCGGTCACGGGCTGCTGCCATACGGTTACGGATCTGCACGATCTTCTCAGTCGTCTCGTGCACAAGTTCAGGGCCGGTGAGTTGACTTTCTCCAACTTCCGCCCAACAGATAGGTGATCGACACTTACGCCCATACAGTGCCTCAAATGGGGCAGCTTTGATCGACGTGTGATAGCTATTGTTGTAAGAAAACTCAACTAGCGGTAAGTGAGTTTCCCAACTGCTGCCGAAGTCTATGACGCAGGCACGTAACATGTCTTCTAGAGTCTGGATCGTACGCTCACTTTGGCCATCAGTTTGGGGGTGGTAAGCGGTGCTCATATCCAACCGCGTCCCCAATGCTCGTTGCAAGGACTGCCAGAAGTGTGAAGTGAATCGAGCGTCACGATAAGAGATAATGGAAATCGGTACACCATGCCGAGAGACTACTTCCCTTAGGTAGATACGAGTTAACTTTTCCATACGATCAGTCTCCCGGATTTCCAGGAAGTGTGCGGATTTCGTCAAGCGATCCACGATCACCCAAATGGTATCGCATCCACTGGGAGTCCGAGGGAGTTTCGTGATAAAGTCCATAGATATCTGCTCCCACTTCCATACTGGTATTTCTGGCTGTTGGAGTAAACCAGACGGTCGTTGATACTCTACCTTAACCTTAGAACTGGTCAAACATCTGCTCACGTAGGTGGGGATATCTGCTTTCATGTTTGGCCACCAGTAAAGAACCTTCAGGTCGTGGTACATCTTGTCTGAACCTGGGTGGATTGAGTACCGTGATTTGTGAGCTTCGTCCATTACCAGTTCTCGTAGGTTTCCATACGAGGGAATCCATGTTCGATCCATGAAATAGCGAATTCTGTCAGGCTTGGTTTCCAATTGCTTCTCCATGCCTCGTAGGGACTCGGCTTTCAGGTTCTTGTCTTTTAACGCCTCAAGCTGAGCAGTGCGGATCTGGTCGGGTAAACCAGCGTGAATGGTGAGCTGCAATGCTCGAACTCGTCTTGGCTTGAGTGTTTCCTTCCGACTCAGGGCGTCTGCTACTACGTTGGCCTTGCCCGGATGATACTTGATCGTACAGTCGTAGTCGTTTAACAACTCGACCCAACGACGTTGTCTCATATTTAGCTCCTTCTGTTCAAAGATGTGCTGGAGACTCTTGTGATCGGTGTAAATGGTGCACTTGGTACCGTACAAGTAGTGTCTCCATATCTTGAGTGCAAACACGACTGCTCCAAGCTCTAGGTCGTGTGTCGTGTAGTTTTTCTCATGTATCTTCAGTTGTCGTGATGCATAGGCAATCACCTTATTGCGTTGCATTAGTACGCAACCGAGGCCTTGTATAGAAGCATCACAGTAAACTACAAAATCATCGGTTCCCTCAGGAAGGGATAGAATCGGTGCTGTACAGAGTTTTTGCTTCAGAATCTGGAATGCAGATTCTTGTTTATCACCCCAATCGTATGTAGTGCCTTTATGAGTCAATGAGGTGAGAGGTTGAGCAATCTTTGAGAACCCTTCGATGAACCGTCGATAATAGCCAGCCAACCCGAGAAACTGTTGCACCTCGGTCGGAGTCTTAGGCGTAGCCCATTTCTTGATAGCTGCTATCTTTGCCGGGTCAACGTGTATCCCATTCTCATTGACCACATGACCCAAGAAATGGACCTCTTGTATCCAGAAGTCGCACTTTGAAAATTTTGCATACAATTGTTCTCGTCTCAACAGCTCCAGAATCAGTCTAAGGTGCTCTTCGTGTTCCTCCTTATTCCTTGAGTAAATAAGGATGTCATCGATGAAGACAATGACGAACTTGTCTAGATAGGGTTTGCACACTCGGTTTATTAGGTCCATGAAAACCGCTGGTGCATTGGTCAACCCGAACGGCATAACCAAGAACTCGTAGTGGCCATACCTCGTTCTGAAGGCAGTCTTTGAAATGTCTTCTTCTCGTATCCTTAGTTGATGATAACCCGATATTAGGTCTATCTTGGAATAGTAACTCGACCCTTGTAGTTGATCGAACAGATCATCAATGCGCGGGAGAGGATAATGATTCTTAATTGTCGCTTTGTTCAATTCTCTGTAATCGATACACATGCGGAAAGTTCCGTCCTTCTTCTTGACAAACAGAACTGGGGCTCCCCGCAGTGATGAGCTAGGTCTGATAAAACCCTTATCCAATAGTTCCTGCAATTGCATAGACAGCTCTTGCAGTTCCCTTGGAGCTAGTCTGTACGGTGCTCTCGCGATAGGGGCGGCTCCCGGTACCAAATCGATTTGGAACTCGACTTGGCGATGCGGTGGGAGACCGGGTAGATCTTCAGGGAAAACCTCAGGATAATCACGTACAATAGGGATGTCTTCAATTTTCTTTTCCTCGGTTTCTTTTTCTGTGACCATGGCTAGGAAAGCGGTATGACCCTTACGCAAACACTTCTGAGCTTTCATGTAGGAGATGATTCCAGAGACCATGCCACTCCTTTCGCCCTGAACTGATAGAATTTCACCACTAGGAAGTGGTATGCGAACGATTTTCTCCCCACAGATGATCTCAGCTTGATTCTTAGATAGCCAGTCCATACCCACAACTACATCGAAACTACCAAGTGTGACAGGCATCAGGTCTATATCTATCTCATGACCACATAATCCTAGTCTGCACCCCTTAACGATATGAGTTGCCTCAATTAGTTTTCCGTCAGCTAATTCTACAACATAACTAGGTTCCATGACAGCTAGGGTTACATCTAAGAACATAATGAACTGGTTGGAAACAAAGCTCCTATCAGCTCCAGTATCAAATAGTATAGAAGCGAAACAACCATTCAGGGGAAACGTACCAGTAACCACATTCTGGTCATCCCTTGCCTCTCCGGAACCGATCATGAATGCACGACCCTTGGCATTGCCCCCGTTATTACCCTTGTTTCCACCCTTCAGCTGTAGGCAATCCTTCCTGTAGTGTCCCTCCTTACCACACTCATAGCAGGCTCTGGTCACTCCACCCTGGCGTTGTTGTTGAGGTTGTTGTTGCTGAGTCATTATTTCACCCCTGCAGTCTTTGGCTGCGTGACCCATCTTTCCACATCTCTAACAACGGAGTCGATCACACGGGCCATGATGATGGAAGTTGCACCGGTTACACTTAGGATTCT
This sequence comes from Flaveria linearis, assembly GCA_024085815.1. Lineage (NCBI taxonomy): Eukaryota > Viridiplantae > Streptophyta > Magnoliopsida > Asterales > Asteraceae > Flaveria > Flaveria linearis. The sequence goes on along the minus strand of CM044014.1, from coordinate 58,403,785 downwards.
TGCCCACGTAACTACTCGATCCCTGGCCATAGTTGTTGTTGTTCTGATTGTTGAAGCTTCTTGAAGGGTCAAACTTTTGGTCTGCTGTTGCTGGGTGTTGTTGGAGCTTGAAGACTTGTTGTTGTTATTGCCGTCCCATTTCCTTTTGTTATCATAAGAACCAGAAGCAGCGCCACGTTTAGGCAAGGTGCCCTGTGCCACTGCCTGGTCAGTGAGTTTATGAGCCAGTCGGATGGCCTGCTGAATAGTGACAGGATCAGCAGCCATCACACTAGCCTGGATCTGAGGAGCTAGACCATCAATGTATTTTTCGATCCGTTTGTAGGCCGGAGTCACCATCTGAGGACATAATGCAGCCAACTCGTGCGAACGAGTCGTGTACTCCTCAATGTCAGAACCAACCATCTTTAAATTCCAAAATTCTGCCTCCAGTTTCTGGACTTCGCTCCTGGGGCAGTACTCTTCTTTCATCAGAACCTTGAAGTCATCTCATGGCATACCATTAGCAGCACCAAGCCCTAAGGTTTGGACTTGTGAGCTCCACCACGTCAGGGCTGGTCCCTCCAATGTGCCGGAGGCGTACTTGACGCGATTTCCATCAGGACAGTTGCACATGGCAAACACTGACTCGAGTTTCTCCAGCCAGCGAAGCAGTGTGACAGCACCCTCAGAACCACTGAAAGAATGAGGCTTGCAGTCCATAAACATCTTGAAGGTACAGACTGTGGGACCTCCTTGATTCGGATTCTGGTCGTTCTGGTCCTGATTTCGGGCCTGCTCATAGGCTGCCAGCGCATCAGCCACGCACTCATTGATGATAGCATTCAGCTCGGCTTGAGTCAGGGTGATATTTCCTCGTCCACCCGCGCGTCGCGCTCTTCTTCCAGACATGATTTCTTCAATTCACAACACATATTAATCAATAACCGGATAATAATTATTGACAATAATAAATTGTATCATGCTAGTAAGAATGAAGGGTTTGCTTGCATATCGATAGTGAAGCTATATGAGGATCCGAGGCCTCGTGCCTCCAAGTATGAAATTGAGAATTTGTACTGATAATAACCGTTATCACCCAATAGAGTTTCCAGCATTCTCATGCACGACAGATTACAATTACGTGTGCACCCGTGATTCTAATTTGCTTTGCATGGTCACACATGGTTCCCCCTATTCGAGATAGCGTACCTTGTCCAGTACCGAGTGTTATCATTGATAGAAGTATCAAAGATATATTTGTTATACCAAGAGTCGAATAATTAAAGTTGTACTAGGGCTGTACAAGAGATTTGGTTAAGATAACAACGGGAATCAAGACTATTTGGCCTTCTTCTCTTCGAAGTTCTAAGTGTTTGAATGTCTAAGTCTGATTTTCTAACAGACTTGAATATCTTAGTTGTTCCTCATTTATTGCTCGGGCTAGTGTAGGGGATAGGATATGTTGGGAATGGTAACAAGTGTGAGAGAGTTGAGAGAGTGAGGTGTTGTTCTTTTTGTTTGTCATCGTTAAGCTTATCGCGTGCATTAGGAAAGAGTTTCGTGTTCCAATTGTGGAAATGTTTGGTTCAATTCGTTGTTGCTTCCACTCCGAGAGTGAAGGATCAAGTGTAAATGTTAGTAGTGAGCGAGTGGGATTCTCCACCCCTCTGTCAGCCGGTAATGACACACATGTCATACCCATAATGTTACGTTTGCTCAGCAGCGTACTGTCAGTACACCAGAAGGTTGTTTGCACAACAGTGGTAACCATGTAAAAGTGTCTGTGCAATACTAGTGTTGTGTCTAAGGCTATAGTCTAGATGCAATGCAATCCTAGTTCTCTATAACCTGTGGCTCTCATACCAATCTGTCACACCCTCAATTTCCACGAACGGGGTTTCACCGTTAGGCGTGTGACATACCAGGATCTCAGACACAGTCATATCGAACGACACTATATGAATTTAAAATAAACATTTGACTTCATTCAAAAGATCATAAACAAAGTTTATATTAGTGCGGAAGCGAGTACATAATCAGTACATCCATTACAGTACAGTTACAATAGCCATGTTTAGACAAAATGTTCAATGCTGAAAATATAATAGATGAATGCATGTCCTGAGTGCGTTTCCTTAGCGTGCATCTTGAGCTTATGCATTCCTGTGACCTGAGAAAACATGCTAAAATGTGTCAACATAAAGTTGGTGAGTTCACAGGTTTATTCAACAATAAACGTGTTCGTAAGCGTTCAGTAGTTTGCGTTTCAATGGTTTAGTATATAGAGCATATCGTTAGGTAGCTAGCCTATGTTCTTGTTACTTAGCGTTTCGAACCGAAGCTGACTGTTTACGTCCTATATGTGTTTGTTGTATCCCCGTCACGTCTCGCAAGACCGTGACAAATGTTAGGTCAATCAAGCACCCGTTTGACCTCCAATCAAGCTAGCGCGACTAGCCCGGGCGGGGTTTGTCAGACCCAGTAGTACTACTCAAAATTACCTCGCTAATCCCATTACTAACGGTTCGAGTGTGTCAGGACATGTTGTGTGTTTGCACTAACGTAACAAGCGATATCAATAATACTACAACCATTTAAGTAAATCTGTTTTGCATGTTTTCTCCCCCAAAACGAAAGAGAGTAAAATAGGGGCCGTGAAACTCACAGATGATGCAATAAGTATGTAGGATGAAGGTCTCCCAAGTGTTGTTTACAATGCGCTGTCAAACACCTATTGACAGTTATGTTAAGCGTTAATGTTGTGTTCAGCGTTAATAGACATGTTTAGTCGTGTCGGGTCGCATGGGTTCGGTCGTGGGTGACACACACACACACATGCAGGCATACTCATATCAGACCTTATGTAGATCCCAAACGGGTTGTCGTTAGTTGTAAACAGTTAGGTTGTTTTAGATCGTAAAAGTATGTGCTTTTTGATTGCGTTGACTTTAATCTTTGTGGTCAAGAAATGATATTTTATTGATGTTAACTTATCATCACACGATAGACACTTCGCACACCAGAAGAATTCGCTAACAATGACTCAAATCGCATAACAAGGCTAGACGCACGACTGGACACTTCATTCGCACGAATGGGCATTCAATCGTACGAATCAACCTCATTCGTACGGTTGAACCCTCATTCGTACGACTTAGCATTCAATCGTACCACACATCACCCTTTCACCCGACTCAAGAACCAATCGCATGACTGAACCTTCATTCGTACGATTGGACCTTCAGTCGGGTGGTACTCAGTCGCACACATTTCATCCGGTTGACTCAATCGTACATACTCTCAATCGCATGCATTCATTCGCACGTTACGCACATACGTATGGACTCATTCGTACGATTCACTCCAGTCGCACCACTCAGTCGCACGATGGGCCCAGTCGCATGACTCAGTCGCATGACTGGCCCAGTCGCGAACTGCAGCAGATCGCGACTGCTGGACGGGCTGAACAGCCTTCGGCTGTCCCGTGCTCGATTTTTACACAATCAGGACTTCCAGAAACACTCTCCTAACATGTCTAAGTGAAAAGCACACGCTGATTGACCTCACACGCACCCCCACGACCACATGCATTCGGGTTGAACCCGAACACCCGAACCCCATATTTGCAGCAGTGAAACGAGTGATAAAACGGATGAATGAGGTCGCCTACCTGCTGGGAACGTGATTTCTCAGCTGTTGTGTGGTCTAATCCGACGAAAACGAGCTCAATCGGGTGGAATTTGGTGCTAGAATGAAGAATTGGAGGTGCAGAGAGCGTAGGAGAGAAGAGAGAGCAGAATGTGGAGTGTTTGGCTGGTGGATGGGTATTTATACCCAGCCCCAGTTTGCCAATTGACAAGTTTAGTCCCTGCACTTAGGTACCGAGTTCCCGAATTTGTTTCGGTTGATAACGACGTAGATGAGCGAGCTATGTTAATTAAGAGGATTCTTTAGGAAATCTTGTTTATGTGAATCCTCTACAAACACCCGTGTTAGTATTTTATCATAATTTATTTAACGATATCGGTGGCGGTGTTTGTATACGTTTCGTGTATTAACGTGTATGTGGCAATGATAACGACAACGTTTTGAATAGTGTTAGCCTGAAATTACGGGGTGTCACAAATAATTTCTTCCGAAGCCACTTATACTTCGGAAGACTGCTTCTTCCGAGGCTTGGGGATTTCTTCTTTGTCTTCAGAAGTAGAGTTTGTCTTCGGAAGTTGATCTTTCACTTGTCTTCGGAAGAATTCTTCAAACTTTGGAAGTTCCCGTACTTAGCTTCGAAAACCTTTGAATGTAGCACCAAAATTGACTAAGTGAAATGGTTTTGGTTGCACCAGCCTTTATCATGATCCAACAAACTCCCCCTAGGTTTAGGCTACCAAAACTTCACTTATGTCGGCTTCTCAAAACTTTCAGCACCAGGGAAAAAAGATACTTATCAGTTTCTTTGTTCTTCCCTGATATGGTGCTGAGAAGTTTGTACAAATCCTTGGTAGACAGAAGATCCAGTCTGTTACCTTGGATTATATGTACCCTTTGTTGTGGTCCTCTGAAAAGAGTTAGTTGATGGGAACTGTAATCATATTCCCATCTAACTATAGGTTCCAAGTTTTGACCCTCCATCATCTGTAGAAAGGCAGTGCCCTTGGTGGAAGATCTTTCCTTGTCTTCCTTTCTTCTCAACTTTAACTCTTCTTCAATCTTGGCTTTTGCAGTTAGCTCGGCTAGATGAAGACTGCTGATATGATTTCTAATGACTGCAGCAGCTTCAGAGTTGGAGGGGTTGGAAAATGGCTTCTCTTCTAACTCAGCAATGTCAAATCTGCTGGAGTGTGGCAGAGAGGTTGCATTAAGTCTGTTGACTTCTCCACTTTCTCTTTCCACAATAAAGTTGTGAGAAGTTTCATCAAACCTCCACTGGATTATTTTCTTTCTAGGCACAAGAGACTGACTAAGAATCTTGTCCTCTTTCCTTGTATCCAGCAGAGTCACCAGTTTTCTTCTAAGTATCTTCTCTTCATCATTTAATGAATCCGAGTTGACGCCTAGAAGTCTTGCAGCCTGGTCTAATGTTCCTCTAGGCAAGTCAAGAAATTGATTTCTTATGAAGGAACATGAAGATCCATCAACATAGGTGATGTTTACAGAGTCCTATTCACATGAGATCTCGCTCAAGGTTGTACAGTTTATGAGCTTGGTCTTGATTGCCTTGAATTCATTAAGAGAGAAAGGTTGAGAAGGCTGACGGGATGGTTTGGATGGAGGTTGTGTAGGTTGTGGTTTAGAGGTTCTGGGAAGTGTTTTGGGTTGAAGGATGGGAAGTTGAGGTGGTTGGGGTGATGAAGTGGGTATGGGTAGAGTTGTAGGTTCAGGGGTGAAGGGTTCATCTAACGACTCAGTTTTGATGGGGACGGAGAATGGGATTGGTTCTTCTGGTATTGGTTGTGGTTGAGTGGTTGGGGTGAAAATCATTCCTTGTCCCCTTCTGTACATCTCTCTCTTCTTTCCCATACGGATGTCAGCTTTGATTTCACTGACAATCCGCTGGAGTGTCTTTTTAGACATAGGACCTACCTGCCTACCAGAGAAGCCATGAGCCCGGAGATAGTCTTTCATCCAGGCTTTGTCACTAAGCTTCTTGGTTGCAGAGATCCTTGCTTCTTCTTCCTTCTTCTTCTTTTCTTTGCTCTTTTCCCTTGCAGCCTTCTTCCTTTCTTTCTCCATTTGATCATGCTCTTTGTTGTGGAACCAGAGAATCGTATCATTATCATGTGGAGAAAGTTCTTGAAGGTTGAAGCCTCTAGAAAGTAGGAATTTTATCCTAGCTTCCCTCAGCTGCAAGGCAGCTTTCCTCTGTTCCTCCTCTTCCCTCTCTAAGGCCAACCTGGCTTCTTCTTCTTGTTTTAGCCTGGTTGTCCTCTCCAAAGTCAACAACCTCTCTAGTGGTAGCAGGAGTACTTCTTCATTTGCAGCTCCTAAGTTGATGAGCTGATCAATGAGTTCCTCTCTCTTCTTGTTGTTGATTGCCTCCCGATTGGCTGCAGCTGCCTTTGAACTAGCAGCTAGCAGCTTCTCAGCAGGGAATCTACCTTTCTTCTTTAGCTTTTCAATCCTTTCCTCTTCCTGAAGCTCTTCCGCAGTCATCTTCCTTTTCCCTTTGTCTTTTGAAGAGCTTGACTGTGGTGGTTCTTGGATAGAGGGTTCAGATTGAGAGAGAGACACAGATGGTGTTTGGGATGGAGAAGGTTTGAGAGAGTCCTCACTATCCACCTCAGATGTCATTTCAAGGATTGCATCTGTGATGATTAGGTCCTCGGACATCTGGAACAGTCCTTCCGCAGCTTCTATCTCAGCTTCGGAAGATTTAGCTTGTTCTTTCGAGGCTTTAGCTGGTTCTTCCGAAGCTTTCCTTGTGGCTTCGGAAGTTGAAGGAGATACAACTTCTGTCCCAATTGTTTCAGTTGCTGGGCCATCAGTCCCCATTTTCCCTTCGAAGTGAATCTTAGGTTCCATGTGGACCTTAGGTTGACCAACTTCTTCCACAGTGGTAGAAGGTGCAGTGATCCTTTGAAGCTCTTCAGCTCCAAAGTAGATCAGTGTAGGATCAAGGCTTGGCTGATCGATGGAGGATCTCCATACAAACTTGATAAAAAGTCTGTAGAGATCCTTAATCATCTGTGAGTTAATCTGAAGGATAGATTGGGATGACTTGGGCATAGTGATGATGTAGGAAGTTGAAGCTTGGACCGGTGGTTCCTCATGTGCTTGTCTCTGAACATTCTCCCCCTTTTTGGTAGCATCATCTTGAGAGCTAGATGAGCTAGAGGAAGAAGTCAATGAGACTTGAATTGGTACATGCCTAACAGACCTCCCTGTCTGTGTCTCAGCTAGTTGAGCCTTGAGATTGTCAATCTCATGTTGCTGAGTGGCTGACCTGTTCTCTAAGATCCTAACCTGAGATTCAAGGTTTGAGACCTTGGAGATCAAGTACTGAATGGTGAGTTGCATACTTCCCTCATCTTCATGTGAAGAATCATGGGGAGATGAGATAACATACCTAGTATGTTCAGTCTCACCACCAGATGTGGCATCTTGGCACCCTGGATACCTTTGCTCAAAGTCATCTCTTTCAGAGACATCAATGGGCAAAGTTGTCATAGACTGAGTCTGATTAATGTTACTGAGAGCTCAATGAGAGACTCTGAGTAGTGGTAGCTGAGCCTACATGAGTCCCATCCATATCAGTGGAACTCACCTCAGTTAAGGTTTACGGATGGGGGCTAGAGATAAGGGATGTCTCCAGGCTCTGTTGATCTTGGAGAGGGTGTGGTAGATCAACTTCATTGCCATGGAGAGATGTTATCTCTTCATCAGTTTTAAGAAGGAGATCAGTAAAGGATAGGGAGGCTAAACCTACTGATCCGGGACCTTGATCAATGTCTACAGGCATTGAGCCTCTTGTAGGGCTGTCCCTAATTGGCTGCACAGGGGTGTGTAAATACTCACCCTGCGGGTTAAAGGCTTGGGTGTCGGGCTCTTGGGTTTGAGACTGAGGAAGCTCAAAACCCAAATTGAGGTCAAAAGTGAAGGATGGTGTGACCTCAGACTGAGTGGGAGCCCATTGTTCCACTCTAGTCCTTTTGGATTGAACAGGAGGAGCTTGTTCAATCAGAGTAGATTGAACAAGGGTTTGTTTGGGGCGTCTTTGATATGTGATTATGATGGGTGGAGAAGGTAATGTGAGATTTGTGGTGAAGGTTGCTGGTGTGGGTTCATCACCTGTGGGGTTAACAGGGATGTCACAGGGAGCTATGCGCTCAATCATACCTGGAAGTAGATCAGTGTGTCTTCCAGTGAAGTTGGTGGACACCTTCTTCATGGTCTTTAAAATGGCAGGCCTCATGTGAGGGACAGTCAGAGCAGCTGTACAGACAAGCTGACTCTGGTCCAACTCACAGTTGATGATGTGCTGAAGGAATCTAGGGTACATGAAGAATGTTTCCCTTTGAAGATTCCCTATGAGGTTAGTCAGCACAAACCTTGAGTAGTTGAAGCGCAGGCCTCTCACCATTCCATGAACTAAGCATCCTAGTTCATAGGGAATTTGATCCCATCCCCCTGACTTATTAGATAGACACTGGAGAACAATGTGCAAGAGAAACTTCCAGTTGTAGGAGAAGTTAAACTTGTACACGTTAGCCTGCTTACATCTCCTCCATATCCCATTAGAGTGTAAGTGATGTCTAAGTTATCCTTGGGAAACTCAGTAGGAGCTCCTTCATCCTGGAGCTCTAGATGCTCCCTGATGAGTTGTTCAGTAAGAATCAGCTCCTGTCCACAAATGCTGGTCCTTAGTATACGAACCACATTTAGGGTTTGTGCTGGACCATTTTCCTAAAATTCGGCCATTTGGTTTGAGTAAACAGTGGGGTTAATGGTAAGGGCTGTGAAGTAGGTTGATTCAGAGAGAAAGGTGATGATTTCAGAGAAGTCAACATCTATTGAAGAATCAAGTAAAGCGACTTGGTTATGCTGAGGGTTTAGTGCCATTTGTGAAAGGTGAATGAAGATCAGTTTGAACTTGGGTGAATTGGAAGTGAAGAAACTTTTAGGGCAGTAAATTGGTAAAATTTGAACAAGTCTGGATTATTTAAACAGTGGGGGATGACTGTGGGAAGTAACTGTGGTGGTTTTTGGCGGTTATAATGGTTTGCGGTTATGAAGTGATAATGGCGGCAAGGGATAAATTTAAATAATCTAACACTCATTAGCAAAATCTTTATCTTTTACAGAGTGGGGCCCAAAAAGATATCCGTTACACAGTAAAAACTCCTTTTCCGAGTGTAAAACATTTCCGAAGGTAATTTGTCTTTCGAAGGTGACTCTTTCTTCCGAAGCAAAGCATTGCTTCCGAAGGTAAGAACTGTTTTCTCGAATGAAGATTTTATAAGCTTTGAAAGTAGATCTGATGTGAAATCAATCGCTTCTTCCGAGACTAAAAAAACTCTTCCAAGAAGAAAATTTCCACAGAGGAATTTGGCTTCGGAAGATATTAAGGAATATCTTCCGAGAGTTGATTCCTCTTCGGAAGAAATTTACACTGGGAATATTTCAAAGAGATCTTTTGTAACAGCGCTTAGATTGTATTGACACAAGACATTACACATTAAAAAGCTTTCAAAGAGGTAGTTTAATCAATGTTTATCATCCCAATAGCTGATATGAGATATTTAAATCTTTGCTCATCAAAAGCTTTGGTGAACAAATCAGCATATTGTTCATTTGAGTCAACTTTGATTAGCTTGATCAGATTTTTCTTATGAATATCTCTAATGAAATGATACCTGATATCAATGTGCTTTGTCTTGGAGTGCTTTACTGGATTTTCAGTGATGGAGATAGCACTATTGTTGCCAATATGGATAGGAGTGCTCATGAAGTTGAATCCGTAGTCTAACATCTGGTTCTGAATCTACAGCAGCTGAGTACAGCAGCTAGCAGTAGCAATATATTCAGCTTCAGCAGTTGATGTAGATACGCAGGATTGTTTCTTGCATTGCCATGAGATGATCCTTCCACCAAGAAATTGACATCCTCCTGATGTTGATTTCTTGTCAATGTTGCAGCCACCATAGTCACTGACAGAGTATCCATAGAGATTGAAATCACTATTTCTTAGATACCAGAGACCTAATTTATGTGCTCCTTTGAGATATCTGAGGATTCTCTTTGCAGCAGCTAGGTGAGACACCTTTGGAGCAGCCTGATATCTTGCACAAATGCAAGTAGCAAACATGATATCAGGTCTACTAGCAGTAAGGTACATCAGAGAACCAATAATTGCTCTATACTGATGTTGATCAGTATCCTCCCCCTCAAGGTCAGGGCAAAGATTATGGTTTCTGGGTATGGGTGTCTTGGCTGGCTTACAGTCCTTCATCTCAAATCTTTCTAAGATGTCATTGACATACTTGGATTGATTGATGAAGAATCCTTCCTTCAATTGCTTCACCTGAATTCCAAGGAAGAAGTCCATTCTTCCCATGGAACTCATTTCAAACTTCTTTTTCATGATGCTTTCAAAGTCTTTGCACATTTGGTCATTTGAAGAACCAAATATGATGTCATCAACATAGACTTGAACAAGCAAAATGTCCTTTCTAGACTTTCCAATGAAGAGAGTCTTGTTAATGGTACCTCTGGTGTAGCCACTTTTCAGAAGAAATTGAGATAGTCTCATACCACAGCCTAGGTGCTTGGTGTAGCCCATACAGAGCTTTGTCCAGGTTGCACATATAGTTGGGATGCTGTGGGTCTTCAAATCCTAGAGGCTGGCATACATAGATTTCCCTATCTATATCCCCATATAGAAAGGCACACTTGACATCAAGTAGGTAGATGGTAAAGTTCTTGGATGCCGCATAAGCAAGGAAGATCCTAACTGCCTCAAGTCTTGCAACAGGTGCAAAGACATCAGTATAATCAATTCCTTCCTCTTGGGTGTATCCTTGAACTACTAGTCTTGCTTTGTTCTTGATAATCAAGCCTCTATCATCTTTCTTGTTTCTAAAAACCCATAGGTACTTGACCAGATGATAGTGGGCATAAATTCCAGACCTTTTGTCTTCTGAATTGAAGCAGCTCCTCTTGCATCGATTCAACCCAACTACTATCTTTCAAGGCATCTTCTACCTTCTTGGGTTCCATCTGGGATAGAAAACATGAGTACAGATAGACATTCCCATGATGTGTCTGTCCTCTTATTCTCACACCGTCAGTGACATCCCCTATGATGTTCCCAGTTGGATGAGTGTTGTGAATCCTAAGACGAGGAATCACTTTCAGTTGCAGAGATAGGTCCAGGTTGGACATATTCTAATCAGGAACTGGAACACTCTGTCCAGCTGCTGTTTCAAAGTCATTTAATCAGAATTGATTGAATGAATGAGAAACATCATCAATGATTGGTTGTGAAGTAGTATTAATAGTTGCCTATTCCTTCAAAATACTACTTCCTTCAACCTGGTATTGTACTGGGTCACCTGATGAGTTTTGAGGTTCATCAAGTGATTCACTTGTTAACGCTTCACTATTCCTTGAGATAGTTACAATATCAGATCTGTGAATGGTTGAAGCTTGTTGTCTATCAGCTCTTAGAGAATTTGGAAGAGGTCTGGGTAGCTCAAATAGTTGATCAGCATTAGCATCACCTTGAGCACCTGTTCCAGCTGAAACATTCTCACAAGATGGTTTAGAATAGTTTGGAAACAATTCTAAGTCAAAGATATAATCAGGTCCATTCCCCCTAACACAAGGAGTGTGCTCATTAACAACTATATTGGATGACTCCTCAAATTGTTGATTCTTAATGTTGTATACTCTATAAACATTGGAGCTAGAAGAGTATCCAACAAAGATAGCATCATCTGACTTCTCAGCAAACTTTGCTAAGTTATCTTTTGTGTTAAGTATGGTACACCTGCTGCCAAAGGACCTTAGAAAACCAATGAACGTGTGACATTCGGTGATTTTCCGTTACCAAACTCCGTTAGTTCCGTTAAATTTTGCATACACGTGTCCGTAAGCCCACACTAGTTGTCGTTTGACGTTGGTACCTAAAAATAATTAATAAAGTTAAATTAATAATAATCTAGTGGATTAAATGATTATTGTGTTATGCTTATGTGTTTACGCGATTTAAAGACTATTCGGGAATTTTATCGCGTAACGCGGAAACGCGTGTGTTAATTCGTATGTCTTGTGTTTTTACAAAATAAAATATCTAAGGGTTACCATTAGTTTATATGTTTATATTGTTAAGTTAAAAACATATTACAAAGAGTTAAAAACTTAATTTTTAAAAAAAATACAAAGTGCAAGTTTTAGAGGGGGTATATTTGTAAATTAGTTAAAATAAAACATCCCAAACCCCCACCCAAACACCATCGACCGACCTGCAGCCTCTCTCCCTCTCTTTCTGCGAATTTCGACCAAAAACAAGTGATTAGAAGCTGATTTTGATCGATTGCAAGCCTTACAACACATTAGAACCTTCAATTGCAAGCTATTACACGTTTAAAAGGTTAGCTTTTGATGTTTTTGTGGATTTTTCATTAGGGCCGAAACCCTGCTGCGAAATTAGTATTCATGGGGCTGAAATCTTGATGTTTTTATGTTGTTAACATGTTAGTTAGGTTGTATGTATGTTGTTTAAAGTTGATTATGCAAGAAAACTACACTTTGATTGATTGATTATGAACCTTGAGGAATAGTAACCCTAATTCGAAAATTGTGGGGCTTTTGTGGAATTGATTGTTGTTTGATGTTGTTGGGATGTTAATTAGTTAGTATGAATGTTAGAAAACATGAATTATGCAAGAAATTGGTGAATTGAGGACCATGTTCATACCTTACTATTAATAGTAACTTCTGTGCATGAACTTGATAATTCAAGGATGAATTGATGATATTAGGGTGTTAATGATGTTGTATGAACATTCGGATGATGATATGAATGCTAGATTGTTGCTATGAATGCTAGAAATCTTAGGTTGGATGTTGTTGTTCATGTCTTGCCAAAAGTAGATACTGTTTAGATATGGATGAATGAATCATGCTAGTTTGATGTTGTTGATCATAGTTAGTTGTTATTATGAGCTTGAAATAGTATATTATTGATGAATTAGGTCTACATTGGGTGTTTACTAGATTTTGGGATGAACTTTCCCAAAAGGGAAACTTTATTGTGCATGAACCTTGGATATTTGGAATTGGACTTACTCATGGCTTTAGGATCCTGCTAGAATGCTTGTTGTGGATGTATAATATGGTAGAACCTGTTAATTAGATTGTATGGAATGTTACTTGGTTATTGGGTGATTTATGCACTTTGATGACCATGTATGGTTGGTATGTTGACTAGTAACTAGGACATCATGTTTGGGACTGGAAATTGATCATATTGATGTATGTTGTATGTATTGGGCATATCGAATGTGTTGTGGATAGTATGGATGACTTTTTGGTAAATTATCTGTTTTGACCCGTATATGCTAAATCATAGTTATAGGTCATATAAGTAGGTTATGCATGATCTGACCTGTTATATGATACACTGGTTGTGTTATGAACACACTGAGTATGCTAGATGTTAAGAACTTACATGACTTGTATGATCTATGCTCATGTCTGTTTAAATAGTTTTCAACACATAATGTCACCAACGGGTCAAACGGGTCAACTAGGTCAAACATGTCTATTCTTCCAAAACCTTAAGTCTTGGTTGTAGTGCACTTAGGGTTTCTCATATTCACTGTTTACACAAACTCATGTACTTACATGATCTAGGTAACTTTTGAGGGTTGACTGTCCACTTTGTCTTTCAAGTAAACTCTAGTACTCAATACGCGTATCAGGTGAGTTCATGCCCCACTGTTTTACTTAATCTCTTTTGGGGGATATAGCATACTGGTAACTCTACAACGCTTTTTATATTTAAGATGTGTCTGATATTACTATAGTGCTGTTTACCATGATAAAGTCCTCACACTTTCGAATTGTTAATATTGAATAACGGGGAAACTTGGGTAGTACTACTGGGTCTGACGAGCCCCACCTGTGTGACTCGAGGTCAACCGAGTGCAATTTTTCCTATGTACATTTGTCACGATATGGTAAAGTCGTGACAGGAGGCAAACATAACACAGTCAGCTTCAATTGCGAAATCACTATGTATTAATATCTTTTTGTTAATAGACTAGCTATCTATTACAATGCACATGCTTATATATATATCACGATTGTTAAACTGTTATGTTTAAACGCAAACTCTTGAACTCACCAACCATTGTGTTGACTTTTTAGTATGCTATTCTCAGGTCGATAATCCGGATTGCCAGTAGGAGCACTGCACGAGTCAAGCATGCATTCTAGGATCAAAACAATGACCCATTTGCTTATCTTTATGATTGGGTTTTTCTTTAAACAGTTGGTTGGTGCATGTTTTGCCATGTTATACATTTTATATTTTGGGTTTGTCTTATTTATAATACGCTTCCGCACGATTTTAAAGTTTGAACTCTGGTTTAGTTTGTGTTAAATATGGCATATAGAGTCGTTCCAAGTAACTATTGACTGTGATCCTGGTTTGTTCACATGCCTCGCGGTAAAACTCCGCACGTGGATTTTGAGGGTGTGACAGATTGGTATCAGAGCCATAGGTTATAGAGAACTAGGTTGCATACACACTAGATTATAACCGCACACAGTTAGTTAGTTACTTGTTCCTGATTTTTCTATTGTATACTCATTGGCATACACAAATCACACTCTCTATAGCATGGCATCTTCATCGAGAGCACCTGGTAAACGACCAACATCACCCACCCGATCCGAGTCCCCACCTCCTGGACCAGTACCCGACGATGGACTTGACTGGCCTCGTTTGGACTACCCACGAGGTGAGTTCGACTGGGATCAATCGTTTGTGCCACCTGAACGTGACCCTCCACGAGACTGGAGTTTCTACCCTGAGTTCGTAGATCACCTCATGTATAGGGAATGTGTACCAACACCAAGACCCTGAACTAGGACCAACACCTAGCAACCATTACCTTCACTTCCACAGACAGGACACTCCAATGAGCAGGTGATTGCTGCATTGGTGGCAGCACTGGACACGAAGCAACACCGGGTCCGGCGACTCACTAGCGATGTTCGTACACTACAGCACAAGGTGTACACACTACAACACCAGCTGGATGCACTCGAGGAGCATCATGGTAAGACCTTAGAGGGTTGTTACCAAATGCGGGATGGTTACCATACGCTGAGTGGACGCATGACCGCACGAGAGCAACACAACGAAACAGCCGACAACAGGATTGCTGCATTAGAAGCTCAGTAGGCGGCGCTTCAGATCACCATAGCTCCTGCTCCTGTGGAGGCCCCCGAGGAGGAGGAGGAACCAGAAGGGGGAACCTGAGGAAGAACCTGTAGAGATGGATGATGATAGTGACAGTTTTGACATAGTTGATTGATTCTATTCTCTTTCTTTTAAACGACTTGGACTATGTAGCGTTTCTTTATTTGGAACCGATGTGGGAAGAGTTGTTTCCCCACCCGAACAACAAACTCAACTTTTGACATTGATAAATAATTTGTGACTCATTTGCAAATTTATTTACCCTTGGTTATTATTTTTGTTATAAATGTTATGGTGGTGATGATTCATTACTTTCTTATTGTTTACTATACTTCAATGAGTAACATCAAACAACGGTTTTTGTTCGATTGATTCATTACTCATTATTGTATTTGTGAATGTAAAGTGAATAATGGATGCCCGAGGACGTGGACGTGGTCGAGGACGTGGGCGCGGGCGAGGACGTGGCGCCGGTGACCAAGATGCCGGTGACCAAGGCGCCGGTAGTATAAATATGACCCCTGCGGAACTGGCTGCTCTAATAAGTGCACAAGTCCAAGCAGTGGTAGCTACTGCTCAAGTAGGACAGCCAGCAGGACCACCAGCAGGACCGCCAGCAGGACCGCCAGCGTGTACCTACAAGTCCTTTATGGACTGCAAGCCTCACACCTATAGCGGAACCGAGGGAGCTGTAGGGTTGGTAAGGTGGTTTGAGAAGACGGAGTCCATTTTCTCAAAGTGTAACTGTCCACCTGCCGACCAGGTGAAATACGCTACCGGGACGTTGGATGGTGCTGCATTGTCTTGGTGGAACGCTCAAGTGCAGATGCTTGGGCAAGCCATGGCAAATGAACTCCCGTGGAATGAGTTTAAAGATATGATGATCGAGGAGTACTGTCCTCGAAACGAAGTCCAAAAGTTGGAAATGGAATTTTGGCAGCTGAAAATGCAAGGTTCAGAGATCGAGGCTTATGCCACAAGAACTCATGAGCTGGCCACACTATGTCCTGGAATGGTGAACGAGATGCACAAGCGAGTGGAACACTACATCCGGGGATTGGTGCCTGAGATTAGGAGTATGGTGACTTCCTCCAACCCAGCCACTATTCAACAAGCTATTCGCCTAGCCACAAACTGACTGATGAAGCTGTGGAGCAAGGACGGTTGCCAAATCAGGGCGCTGCGGCGAGCGTGCCCGACAACAAGAGGAATTGGGATGCCTCCAACACCAACAACAACAACAATAGAGCATCATCGTCCGGTGGTCAACATCAATCTCAGCAACAACCACCGCAGCAACAACAAAGGAGGTTCGACAACAATCGTAATTTCAATCAGTCAGCCTTGAACAATCAAGGACCGAGCGGTTACAGTGGTAAACAACCTAGGTGCCCGCGGTGCAACTATCATCATGTTGGAAGATGTGACAATTACAAGTGTCAGCGGTGTGGCAAAACGGGACACTTACCCAAGGATTGCCGTGGTGATTTGGTTAGGAAGCCACAGCAACCTCATGAGACTCCAAAGGGTTGCTTTGAGTGTGGGAAAGAAGGGCACTACAGGCGAAACTACCCGCAGCTGAGGAAGAACGGTAATGGCAATGGCCAAAACAACAACAATCAAGGCAACAACAATAACAATGATGGAAGAGATAATGGAAATGGTGGTAATAATACTGGAGCCAAAGGGAGAGCATTCATCATTGGCTCAGGTGAGGATCTAAATGAACATACAACTGTTACTGGTAGGTTTTCTGTCAATGGATGTTTTGCTACAGTACTGTTTGATACCGGAGCCGATAGGAGTTTCATGTCCTTAAAGTTCTGTAGTCTCCTAAGTGATATCCCTTCTGCTTTAGAATCCAAATACACCGTGGAGTTGGCTGATGGTAAACAAATCCATGTAACACACATCCTTAGAGATTGTAAGATAGAACTCGCTGGTCATACTTTCGCTATAGATCTTCTGCCTGTTACACTAGGAAGTTTTGACGTTGTGGAAGGCATGGATTGGCTCTCTAACAAGCAAGCGGAAGTCATATGTCATGAGAAAATCATACGAATCCCTGTTGGTGACGAAATCCTTGCAGTCCGAGGCGATAGGAGTGGTGCAGTGATGGGCATTATCTCTTACATGAAAGCACAAAAGTTATTACGAAAAGGCCGTTTGGCTATTCTGGCACTCGTCACCGATAAGCAACCAGAGGAAAGAAAAATAGAGGATATTCCAGTGGTACGAGACTTTCCAGAGGTGTTTCCAGAGGATCTTCCTGGACTACCACCTCATCATCAAGTGGAATTCCAAATTGAACTGACTCCTAGCGCAGCCCGATTGCTAGAGCACCTTATCGATTAGCACCGAACTAAGTACAGGAGTTGTCATCACAACTTCAGGAGCTTTTGGATAAGGGCTTTATTCGACCTAGCACATCACCTTGGGGAGCCCCTGTTCTCTTTGTAAGAAGAAGGATGGCACGTTTCGAATGTGCATCGATTATAGAGAATTAAACAAAGTCACAGTCAAAAACCGCTACCCTCTACCTCGTATCGACGACTTGTTTGATCAGCTTCAAGGATCAAGTTATTATTCGAAGATCGACTTGAGGTCTGGTTATCATCAACTCAGATTCCGTGAGGAAGACATCTCCAAAACCGCATTCCGTACTCGTTATGGTCATTACGAGTTCTTGGTCATGCCTTTTGGGTTGACTAATGCACCTGCGGTGTTCATGGACCTCATGGACCTCATGAATCGCGTGTGCAAACCCAATCTTGATCAGTTTGTTATTGTGTTTATCGATGACATACTGATATACTCTAAGACCAAGGAGGACCATGAAGAGCATCTACAATTAATCTTAGAGCTACTGAAGAATGAGCA
The DNA here is from genome assembly GCA_024085815.1 of Flaveria linearis. Classification (NCBI taxonomy): domain Eukaryota; kingdom Viridiplantae; phylum Streptophyta; class Magnoliopsida; order Asterales; family Asteraceae; genus Flaveria; species Flaveria linearis. Next base: position 58,385,994 of record CM044014.1, on the reverse strand, counting down.
ACTGTACGCCAAATTCTCTAAGTGTGACTTTTGGAAACGCGAGGTGCAATTTTTAGGTCACATCGTTAATGAGAAGGGTATAAATGTTGATCCTGCCAAGATTGTGGCGATAAAGAATTGGGCTATACCTAAAACACCGAGCGAGATAAGGCAATTTCTGGGATTAGCAGGGTATTACCGACGATTCATAGAGGGATTTTCTAAGATCGCACAACCTCTCACAGCTTTGACCCACAAAGGAACGACATACAAATGGGGTGAAAGTCAAGAGGCGGCTTTTCAGTTGTTAAAACAGAAACTCTGTAGTGCACCGATATTGGCACTGCCAGAGGGGACAAATGATTTCGTGGTGTATTGTGACGTATCCATTCAAGGATTGGGTTGTGTCTTGATGCAGCGAGATAAGGTAATAGCTTACACCTCGAGACAACTGAATGTTCACGAGAAGAACTATACCACCCATGACTTAGAATTGGGTGCAGTGGTTTTTGCCTTAAAGATTTGGAGACATTACTTGTAGGTACCAAATGCACTATCTATACCGATCACAAGAGTCTTCAACGTATCTTTGAGCAAAAGGAGTTAAATATAAGGCAACGTCGTTGGGTAGAACTTCTTAACGATTATGATTGCGTTATCAAGTACCATCCTGGAAAGGCAAACGTAGTTGTCGATGCCTTAAGTCGAAAAGAAACAGCTAAACCCAGGCGGGTACGAGCCTTACCGCTTACAATCAGTACCAATCTGCCTGAACAAGTTAAGGAAGCACAGATAGAAGCATTAAAAGAGGAAAAACATTGGTTCTGAGTCATTACGGGGAATGGATAAACAATTAGTAGTGAAAGAGGATGGAATTCGGTACTTCATGAATAGACTTTGGGTGCCTGTCTATGGAAATCTGAGGGATTTAGTTATGAGTGAGGCACACAAGTCTAAGTACTCTATACATCGTGGATCTGACAAGATGTATCACGACTTAAAGGCGCACTATTGGTGGCCTAACATGAAGGCGGACATAGCTACCTATGTGAGCAAGTGTTTGACCTGTTCGAAGGTAAAGGTGGAATACCAAAAACCATCCGGACTGTTACAGTAACCCGAGATACCAATGTTGAAATGGGAACAAATTTCTATGGATTTTATCGCTAAATTACCCCGGACTAATACCGGTTGTGACACAATCTGGGTTATTGTGGATCGGTTGACCAAGTCCGCTCACTTCCTTGCAATTAAGGAAACGGACAAGATGGAGAAACTAACCCGATTGTATCTCAAGGAAATCATTTCCAGACACGGTGTACCGATCTCGATTATTTCTGATCGCGATGCTCGTTTCACATTACACTTCTGGCAGTCACTGCAGAAATCTCTGGGTACACGATTGGATATGAGTACTGCTTATCATCCACAGATTGACGGTCAGAGTGAGCGTACCATACAGACTTTGGAGGATATATTACGTGCTTGTGTGATTGACTTCAGGAACAACTGGGAAGTTCACCTGCCTTTGGTGTAATTTTCCTATAATAATAGTTATCACACTAGCATACAGGCAGCACCTTTCGAGGCTTTGTATGGGAGAAAGTGTAGATCATCGGTTTGCTGGGCTGAAATTGGTGATAGTCAACTAACGGGTCCCGAGCTAATACATGAAACCACTGAGAAGATTGTGCAGATACGGAATCGTATGGCAGCAGCGCGAGATAGATAGAAAAGTTATGCTGACAATAGACGGAAACCACTAGAGTTTCAAATTGGTGACAAAGTCTTATTGAAAGTCTCACCGTGGAAAGGCGTAGTTCGGTTTGGTAAACGAAGAAAGCTGAATCCGAGGTATGTTGGACCATTTGAGATATTGGAACGAATAGGTCCGGTGGCCTATCGACTAGCCTTACCGGATTCGCTGAGTGGAGTTCACAATGTATTTCACATTTCAAATCTGAAGAAGTGTTTATCTGACGAAACACTAATTGTGCCACTAGAAGATGTGCAAGTGGATGAACAATTATGCTTCATCGAAGAACCAGTCAAGGTGATGGATCGTGAGGTGAAAACACTTAAGCAAAGCAAGATACCCATTGTCAAAGTTCGTTGGAACTCGCTACGTGGACCGGAATTCACGTGGGAACGTGAAGATCAAATAAAGCTTAAGTACCCTCAACTATTCGAGACGATGCCTGCAGACAACGGTATTGATTTAAATTTCGGGATGAAATTTCTTTCAACATGGGGATGAGGTGACAACTCATCCAAAACTCACTCGATTTCGATTTCTGTGTGCCAATGCAGTAGACCAGTGATGGAACACTCTCACTGTGTGATGGAACACTCTCACCATGTAACGCAATTTTCGGGAGGAAAATTCTTTCAACATGGGGATAATGTGACATTCGGTGATTTTCCGTTACCAAACTCCGTTAGTTCCGTTAAATTTTGCATACACGTGTCCGTAAGCCCACACTAGTTGTCGTTTGACGTTGGTACCTAAAAATAATTAATAAAGTTAAATTAATAATAATCTAGTGGATTAAATGATTATTGTGTTATGCTTATGTGTTTACGCGATTTAAAGACTATTCGGGAATTTTATCGCGTAACGCGGAAACGCGTGTGTTAATTCGTATGTCTTGTGTTTTTACAAAATAAAATATCTAAGGGTTACCATTAGTTTATATGTTTATATTGTTAAGTTAAAAACACATTACAAAGAGTTAAAAACTTAATTTTTTAAAAAAAATACAAAGTGCAAGTTTTAGAGGGGGTATATTTGTAAATTAGTTAAAATAAAACATCCCAAACCCCCACCCAAACACCATCGACCGACCTGCAGCCTCTTTCCCTCTCTTTCTGCGAATTTCGACCAAAAACAAGTGATTAGAAGCTGATTTTGATCGATTGCAAGCCTTACAACACATTAGAACCTTCAATTGCAAGCTATTACACGTTTAAAAGGTTAGCTTTTGATGTTTTTGTGGATTTTTCGTTAGGGCCGAAACCCTGCTGCGAAATTAGTATTCATGGGGCTGAAATCTTGATGTTTTTATGTTGTTAACATGTTAGTTAGGTTGTATGTATGTTGTTTAAAGTTGATTATGCAAGAAAACTACACTTTGATTGATTGATTATGAACCTTGAGGAATAGGAACCCTAATTCGAAAATTTTGGGGCTTTTGTGGAATTGATTGTTGTTTGATGTTGTTGGGATGTTAATTAGTTAGTATGAATGTTAGAAAACATGAATTATGCAAGAAATTGGTGAATTGAGGACCATGTTCATACCTTACTATTAATAGTAACTTTTGTGCATGAACTTGATAATTCAAGGATGAATTGATGATATTAGGGTGTTAATGATGTTGTATGAACATTGGGATGATGATATGAATGCTAGATTTTTGCTATGAATGCTAGAAATCTTAGGTTGGATGTTGTTGTTCATGTCTTGCCAAAAGTAGAAACTTTTTAGATATGGATGAATGAATCATGCTAGTTTGATGTTGTTGATCATAGTTAGTTGTTATTATGAGCTTGAAATAGTATATTATTGATGAATTAGGTGTACATTGGGTGTTTACTAGATTTTGGGATGAACTTTCCCAAAAGGGAAACTTTATTGTGCATGAACCTTGGATATTTGGAATTGGACTTACTCATGGCTTTAGGATCCTGCTAGAATGCTTGCTGTGGATGTCTAATATGGTAGAACCTGTTAATTAGATTGTATGGAATGTTACTTGGTTATTGGGTGATTTATGCACTTTGATGACCATGTATGTTTGGTATGTTGACTAGTAACTAGGACATCATGTTTGGGACTGGAAATTGATCATATTGATGTATGTTGTATGTATTGGGCATATCGAATGTGTTGTGGATAGTATGGATGACTTTTTGGTAAATTATCTGTTTTGACCCGTATATGCTAAATCATAGTTATAGGTCATATAAGTAGGTTATGCATGATCTGACCTGTTATATGATACACTGGTTGTGTTATGAACACACTGAGTATGCTAGATGTTAAGAACTTACATGACTTGTATGATATATGCTCATGTCTGTTTAAATGATTTACAACACATAATGTCACCAACGGGTCAACTGGGTCAAACATGTCTATTCTTCCAAAACCTTAAGTCTTGGTTGTAGTGCAATTAGGGTTTCTCATATTCACTGTTTACACTGGGTCTGACGAGCCCCACCTGTGTGACTCGAGGTCAACCGGGTGCAATTTGTCCTATGTACATTTGTCACGATATGGTAAAGTCGTGACAGTAGGCAAACATAACATAGTCAGCTTCAATTGCGAAATCACTATGTATTAATATCTTTTTGTTAATAGACTAGCTATCTATTACAATGCACATGCTTATATATATATCACGATTGTTAAACTGTTATGTTTAAACGCAAACTCTTGAACTCACCAACCATTGTGTTGACTTTTAGTATGCTATTCTCAGGTCGATAATTCGGATTGCCAGTAGGAGCACTGCACGAGTCAAGCATGCATTCTAGGATCAAAACAATGACCCATTTGCTTATCTTTATGATTGTGTTTTTCTTTAAACAGTTGGTTGGCTCATGTTTTGCCATATTATACATTTTTATATTTTGGGTTTGTCTTATTTATAATACGCTTCTGCACGATTTTAAAGTTTGAACTCTGGTTTAGTTTGTGTTAAATATGGCATATAGAGTCGTTCCGAGTAACTATTGACTGTGATCCTGGTTTGTTCACACGCCTCGCGGTAAAACTCCGCACGTGGATTTTGAGGGTGTGACAGAACGGTTGTCTCTTGTTCCATAACTCATAAGGGGTTTTTCCATGGGGCTTAACTACAAGAACTCGGTTTTGCACATAGCATGCAGTGCTGACTGCCTCTGCCCAGAATGTTAGAGGTAGTTTTCAATCAGCTAACATGGTTCGAGCAGCCTCAATAAGTGTCCTGTTCCTCCTCTCAGCAACACCATTTTATTGAGGAGTTTTGGGAGCACTATATTGTCTGGCAATCCCTTTTGAGTCATAGAATGAGTCAAGAACAAAGTTCTTAAACTCAGTCCCTTGATCACTTCTAATGATTTTAACCTTATGATCAATTTGGTTTTCTATTTTAAGAATAAAAGATTTCAAAGCTTCAGCAGTTTCATCTTTAGTTCTTAAAAAGAATACCCATGTGAATCTTGTAAAATCATCAACTATCACAAGGCAGTATGATTTCCTTCCAATGCTCATTATACTTGTGGGACCAAAAAGATCCATGTGCAATAAGTGTAATGGAGTAGTGATAGAATTAACACATTTAGATTTGTGAGATGTCCTGTGTTGTTTCCCTTTCAAGCAGGCAACACAGTTATCTTTGCAGAAAAACTCCTTTTTAGGCAAACCATGTACCAAGTTATTTTTAGCCAATTTATTCGTTGTCTTAAAATTTACATGACACATACGTTTATGCCATAGTGTTGATTCATCACTATCAGCTTTGGAAAGAAAACATGATACTTCACCAATAGGAGAAGCATTGTTCATATCTAGCTTGTACATATCCCCTTTCCTGGGAGATCTAAGAAGCACCAATTTCGGAGGAATTGTCATCCCTGGTTTGAGGATAATGCACTCATGTTCTGTGAAAAGTATTTGATGCTTTTGGTCACAGAATTGAGAAACACTTAACAGATTGTGTTCAAGCTGTTTAACAAAGTGAACTTTATCAATGTTTAATCTACCATTGGATATACTTCCTCTGCCAGAAATATATCCTCCGGCCTCACCTCCAAATTGGACAGGCCCTCCATCATAGTTTTGGAATTGTTGATAGAGAGATATGTTCCCTGTCATGTGCCTGGAGCATCCACTATCTACAATCCAGACATTGTTGTTCTTGTCAAATGGATGTCCCTGCATATAAGATGAGACTGTTAGTTTTGTTTGGAAGCCCAAGCCTTGCTGGTCTTGGGCTCTTCCAAAGATGATGACATAATTGAACCAAAAGATATGCATTTGGGTTCAATAGAGGTCGTTGAAGAAGAGGTTTGGGATGTAGCATCTTCCTTGATCTTCCAATCCATCCCTTGGTTGATCTTTGAGGATGAGCTTGTTGAAGATTTGTAGCATGGACTTCTTCCGAAGCTTCTTTCTTTTCGGAAGAAGCCTTCACCACCTTTTCTTCCGAAGTAGTCTTCTTCTGGGTTGGTTTCAGGGAAGCTTTCTTGTTCTTCCGAACCTTTAAAGCTTTGGCTTCCAAAGCCATTTTTCCTTCGGAAGAAGTACTTTCTTCCGAAAGCAACTTGGCTTCCGAGACCAACTTTCCCTTTTTCATCACTTGGACCGTTTGAAATGGTCCAATTGTGAAACATTCCCTGACTCCTTCTTTTCTAACATAATTTGCATAATGTGTGCTTGCTGGATTGTAGTAACAATCTTTAGCCATGTGGTTGTGCAGACCACACATTATGTATGCGATGTTAGTCTTTTGGGAATTTAAAGGTTGCTGTTTCTTGGGCTTCTTTTCTTCATCAGCAACTTTTCCTTTCAACTTCTGATCCTTTGATAGGACAGGAGTACTAGTAGTACACTCTTTTCCTGAATCAGAAGTACCTAACACTTGAAATCCATCTGAGATAAAGACACCTTTTTGCTTTGGGTCAATCTTTAGCTTGGACTCAGCAACCTTCTTGGCAGTCTTTCTAGCAGCTTTAGCTCTGCTTCTTCTTGCCTTGGATGTTAGGATTTGATCTTCACAGGAGGAGATGGGTGCATTTACCTATTTCTTCTCTGTGGTGGCCACTATTGTTGCATCCTCCTTCAACTCTAGTGAAGAAGGGTCAGCAGTTGCAACCTCTTGCTCCTCAGTACCATATCTAGGTTGTCTAATAGACTCATAAGAGTATGGTGGAGTGATTTCATTGGTTCCCAACCCTTCTTTGTTTAGATAAAAACATTTTGGAATGGGAGGATGATGTAAGAATAGCTTGAAAGTTTTGCTCAGCAATAGCTTGCTTCCTGGCCTGAGCCTCAGCAGTGACAAGCTGGGCTTGAGCTTCAGACAGCTTGGATATCATATCTTTTATTTGAGTCTTATAGTTGGTTTGTTCATGTTTTAAAAGAGACACAGTTTTCTCTAACTCCTTAATTTTCTTTTGATAGTTAGATTCAGCTCTTTTAAAGTCAGATTTTAAGATATTTAAAGACTCAACATCAGATCTGATTTCCATATTGTAATCCTTATAAAGTTTAACTTTAGCAATACAGGCTGGAGTGCAAAGAGGTTCATATACCTGAGCATTATCTGTTCCGGCCATGAGTGCTTGAGCAGGAGTCACATCCTGTACCATGAAGCTCCAGTCAACATCTTGAGCTATTGCAGCTGTTTCAGTTGTCTTTTCTTCAGACTTCGAGGTTGAGGGATGTGTGGAGGCCTGTGGGGTTCCCGGGTTGTTTTGGGAGCCTTGCATTCCCTAGCAAAGTGACCCAGTTGGTTGCAGTTGTAGCACTTTGCTTTGGTCTTGTCAAACACAAACTTGCTGTTGACAGGGTTTTGAGAGAATTGCCTTCCAGTTCTCTTGAAGAACTTATTTGCTCTGTAAGCTAAAAGAGCCATCTGTGGGACAATGTCCACATACTCTACATAATCTGGACTGAAGCACTCAAGATCATCAAAGCAATATTGAAAGTCACCAGAATGTCCACTTCCAAAGACAAAGGCACAACTATCCTGAAAGGAGTTGTGTTGAGCCTGTTGAGACCTTGGAGTCTCAGGTAGAGTAACATAAGGTCCATTTTGTGAGTTGTCAGGGTAGCATAGCAACTGATGTTGTGGTTCTATGCTTTCCCTTTCAACCACATGAAGGGCTGAACTCAGTTGGTTATTGGAGTTACCATAGGAGTTTTGCATGTTCATCTCCATCTGGAATGCACTGAGGATACCATACAACTCTGTGAGAGTAAGATTCTTAAGGTCTGAAGTTCTCTTGATCACAACACAATAGTGTGTCCATAGTTTAGGAAGGGAAGACATGAACTTCCTTACTATGTCTCTGTTCTCAAGAGTTACTCCAATATCTACCAGAGTATCCACTATCTCAACATACCCAAAGGATTGTTGAGTCAAGGTCTCACCAGCCTTGAAAGTGAAGTTTTCAAACTACTGCTTTAAGAGATCCTTCTTGTTCTCTTTAGTCTCCTTGGATCCTTCATACATAAGCTTTAGTGCACCCCATAAGTCTTTAGCTGTCTTGCACTTCTTGAAGCCTCTGTAGATGGAGTTTGGAAGAGCAGTTTGAAGAGAAGTCATAGCCCTTTGATCAAGCTCTATTCTTTTCCTATCTTCTTCTGAGTAATCGTCCACATCTTTTGGAATGATACGATTACCAGTAGAAGAAGTAGTGTTTGGTATGAAAGGACCATTGACAACGGAGTCCCACATTCTTGAGTCTTGACACTTGATGAAGCCTTCCATTCTTGTGCACCATGTGTCAAAATCTTTAGGGGTGATCAGTGGGGACTTAGTCATGGTACCAGTTTCCATATCAGCTTTTGTGAGAGCGGCCATTTGAGTGAGTGGGTTGTAGGAAGGAGTGAAAAACAAGTTGATTTGGATGGTTAGATCACGCAATCAAGAGCCAAACAAAGCTCTGATACCAATTGCAGGATCGGTATTAGTCACTTAACAAGTGGTTTTCTCTCAAACTCACCTAGAACAACACTCAGAACGAGTCTAAAAGAGTTGATCACAATATATCAAGTAACAAATGATAATAAACTCAGGAAGTAAATTTTCAAGGTACTTTTATATATTGATTTTCAACTCAAAGGATTACAAGACTCTTGCAAGCACAATCTCTATCTATTGAGTTACAATGAGAACTACATATATAATACTACCTACAGCCGGATATACTTTGATACCAGCTGGAAACCTATAACCAAAAGCCTATACTACAAGACTATAGGTTAAGGTATCTTGGATATTTTATCTGAGATTTGGTAGTCAGGACATGTCCCTGACTTACCTTTTGTCACCAACTAAGGTTGGTAATATGTACTATCATAAAAAGGTAAACAGTGGAATAAAGTATGGTCAACTACATGGCTCTTTAGAAAGAAGCCATGCTGTATTAGAAGTCTGCAGCGGAATGTCAGAGACCATACTTATGTCCACTGGTTCATAGCAGTGTCTTTCGAAGGTTAAGTTGCTTCGGAAAAATAATTTCTTCCGAAGCCACTTATACTTCGGAAGACTGCTTCTTCCGAGGCTTGAGGATTTCTTCTTTGTCTTCGGAAGTAGAGTTTGTCTTCGGAAGTTGATCTTTCACTTGTCTTCGGAAGAATTCTTCAAACTTCAGAAGTTCCCGTACTTAGCTTCGGAAGCCTTTAAATGTAGCACCAAAATTGACTAAGTGAAATGGTTTTGGTTGCACCAGCCTTTATCATGATCCAACAGAAACGGTTGAACGGGAATATGTGATAGGGTAAATAGAGAGAGAGTTTTTAGGTATTTTTTGTGAGGACCTTAATCCTCCTTACCTGGTATTTATAGCATTTGCTTTGTGTAAACGTCTGCTGATTTACAGGGATTATTCCCCTAAGAATCCGTTACCTTTTATGTTCTCCACCTGTTACTGATATCGGTTATGACTGGGGTGATCCAGATGTAACTAAAGGCAGAGCACGTGTCATACTGGCTTACCAGTCGCGTCCAAATACGTCGGGTCTCCGGGCTAAGTACCCGGTATTGTATGGGTTATTTGTACCCTACGTCTATAGGTTTATTTTTCTAGATCTAGTACCTGGTGTCGAGAAGAAATAGATGTGTGTAAGGATGGGTCACCTGGTTAGCGTTGCGTCTGTGCATGATTGCTGACTTGACAGCGGTTGCACGGTGGCAGCCGATGATGATGTTGGCATTCGGTGTCCGGTGACTGGTCTGTATAAACGAAAAAGACTAACAACTATTAAACAAATATTATTATTACTGTCCCTTCTCACATGGATTAATATAATGGTAAATTTTACTTAGAGACATTTTATTTATTTATTTGATAATTAATTAATTAATTAACTAACTAATATTAATATTAATATTAATATTATTATTATTATCATTATTATTGTTATTTTATTATTATTATTATTATTATTATTATTATTATTATTATTATTATTATTATTATTATTATTATTATATTATTATTATTATTATATTATTATTATTATTATTTTCACACATGAGTTCAGTCCATATAGTTTGCACAAATTCGTAGAATAGATCAAATAGTCTAACTACTAGAAACATTTGATCCGGATATCTAACTTGTCCAAAACCGTTTTATGTAACTAATTGGTAGTTTAACGAGAGGACATGGGTTTATTTTTATTAATAACTAATAAAATAATAATCAAACATTTAGTGGGAAATATATAATTGCAATATCGCATACAAATCAAATGTAAGTAGTAATAAAATTTACCTACACTGAAACCAATTCAAACCATAGTATTCGAAAAGAACCTCCTTTACTAGAATCTTAAAACCGAAGAGATTTTTCACATTCTTATCTTTGTCTGCATAATGAACTAACAAAAAGGTTGAAGTGATGGTTGATGATTTCTATCTAAAAGAGGTCGTTTAAAATAGATTTCGCATATCTTCTCAGACGAACGTGTCTATCTCCTGAGGTACAATAACCAAAATATTATGTTTGTAATGCCAAAGATGTCCTCAAACCCGAGGTAACAATGGAAACAAATGTTTCTTGAACATGAGCATGTAGAACGAATAATGCTTGATATTCTTAGTGTACGTGTGTGTGGGTGGTTTTTTTTAACACGTGTGGGTTTCCAAGCCACTATACAAGACTTATATGTCTGGCATTTATACCTAACCGAATGCAAAGAGTTAATCACTTAATACACAAATTAACTTTATGTAATTTGTAAATTAATCTTCATATTAATACATAATTTAATTCTATTTAATTATGAATTAATATTTCATAATTTGAATAGTCTGTTCGTTTCTACATAGAGGAATCACGTTACACTTATTTGTAACTTGACCCGCACCTCAACCTCTAATGAAATCATAGTTAAGGATCCACAATGACTCGTTATTTATTTCATTACACACCTTAAAACATCAATATCTTATTCATCTTAGCTATGTTTTAGCTATGTTTTGGACACGATTTGATTCGTTGCGATCCTCTCATAAACCTACCAAACAATAATCATACTAGTAACAAACACTAATATTTATTAGTGACCAAAAGTAAGTAAAAAAACCCACTTTTTGACTAAATTTCCAACAATCCCCACGTGAATGAGTATCGATTAAAACATCAAATCCTAATGAAACCTTGACAGTTGATTCTTACATAGGAGAGGCAGTTAAGAACCTTAAAAGTTCCCTTGTAAAATACACTTAGACTATAATAATCATTAGTAGACTTGATGTCCTAGAACTGATGGTTGTATACAGAGACGACCATGTATGTTTACATAAGATTCTCTTAGCTGGACCGTCCCCTTATTATCATGTTTAATAATGGTCATAGAATATAAGCCTGGTTCTGTGAAAGCTCTAAAAATTACACACCCCACAATCTATTTGAAGCAACCTCACTTCTCTTCCATATAAGTGATTTATCTTAAATCATTAAAAACATTATGTTTTTTCATGATTTACATAAATCATTAGCCAAATATCATTTTATCTTCACACAGTCACTGATGATTAAGGAATGGACTAGAAAGTGTTTAAACTCCCATAATAGTTTAAGGGATATATATTACCAGAAATATATTAGCTTAGATGATAGCTATGCCCCCATAGTGACCACCCTTAGATATATTGTTATATTGAACCTAGATCTTAGGATCTCTAATCAACAAGGTTAGGTTTCCTTCACATACCTTTATCCATGGGATTTAGTCTCATTTCACAACTTAATCTTTTATCAAACCTTAGGTTTTTGGATCCAAACTATTAATTTTTACTTCATCAAGTCACCATATATAACTTACAATATATATTAGCTTACATGATAGCTATGCCCCCATAGTGACCACCCTTAGATATGTGAGTCAGTTGTTATATTGAACCTAGATCTTGGGATCTCTAATCAACAAGGTTAGGTTTTCTTCACACACCTTTATCCATGAGCTTTAGTCTCATTTCATAACTTAATCTCTTATCAAACCTTAGTTTTTTGGATCCAAACTATTATTTCTGACTTCATCAAGTCACCATAGATAACTTACAATAAATATTAGTTGTTATGACGTGTTCTTAACTCTTTACACATTGTCAACTTCTAAGACAATAACCTCAGGCCTATAGGTATAATTCATGTCTTTGAAAGGTACAATTGCATTTCAAATCAACATGACTTCATTATGCCTTTTGTCACTAAATGCTAGATCTAACTAACTGACATCCAAAGCTAATCACTATATGAACTTCTTATTACCTTTGTGTACTCTACTTGGTCATGTATTTGCACTATCATATTTGGATTACACAAATTCTTATTTTCAAACATTCAAGTATAAAAAATACAAGTCACCCCCACATTTACATGTTATTAGATGAAGTCATTCAAGTTCCCGATAAGGTAATAAATGTAGCCTCCACACTTAAATGCCACACTTTAGTGCATAACACACACTTTGTGCATCATCTAACTTCCTAATAGGGCAAGGAAATGTTCTCCCTTTCTACATAAATTGGGAATAAGGCTTTTTTTTCTTAAATAGCTTATTCTCCACATGTCTTACACTTGATGAAGTTTTTTGACATTTCTTATGATAATAACTTAAAACTCATGATTTGAACAAGATCACGCCTTTGTATCATTAATGACTGGGTTAGTATAAATGAGGATCGAATATATTGGTGGATTTCTACGATGATTGTAGCGAAAATAGAATAATTAATGATCACAACATGTAGAAATACTCATAATGTAGATTATATATTGATAATAGCATTGAACAGTATAATTAGGGGGTTTTCTATGTAATCAGGATACAAAAGTTGTATAAGATATTTTCAGGGTTTTGAGGGTTACATAAGTGTGAAAAAATTTATCTATTTATAGTCAGATACAATGACCTATATGATGACTTGACTACCCTGACACTAAATCTTGGAATACTAAGTATAAAGTACAAATAACTGTATCCGTATTTATTTTTTCTTTAGTTATGTTTGTTGTTGACACATCCGTACTTGTCTTTACGGATGTATAAAGTCTTGGCTGTATTTGTTGTCTTAGGCAAAAGTATTTTGTTTCTGTACACCCACATTAGTTTATATTAATAGAAAAATGCTGATCCGCATTTGTCTTTATTCACCCGCAAAAACTATTACGGCTAAACCACACTTAGCCTTTCTTATGTCTGTATTTCTTCAAGCTTCATCCGTATTAATCCATACTTGTAATATTTCAACTAGAACAAATTCCATCACTACTTTAATTGGCATGCATGATCCTTTCAGGGTTCAACAATACCCCCCTAAGAATTATGCAGCTTAAGAACTTCAAGTATGTTTGGGTGATAGAATTTGTGATGATTCTAGTGGATATTTTGATGTTGCTTGTTGTTGTTGTTGTGATGTATGTGCTTGGACTGTTATGGAAGTTAAAGCTGATGCAGTTGTTGTTGTTGTTTGTACTGTTGATTGTGTTGTTGTTGGTGGAGTTGATGTTGTTATTGTAGATTGAACTTGTACAATGGTGAGATCTGCTTTAGTGTGACAGTATGATACTTTGGATTAGTGGGGTCTAGAATGTAATTGATCATGATTTGGAAATATCTAGCCTATTTCACATTACTTCTATCAAGATCATGGATGGTGAGTTCTCTCATCCTCTGAAGAGAATTAATTGGCACTTGCTTTAATGACTAAGGATAGCTATGGTATACAAACAATCTCTATGGATGACAAGTTCTCCTACAGTATTGATCTCTAACTTTACTATGTAGCAAAGTTGAGAGACACTATTCTTCTTCTCTTTGCTTCTCTCTTTCTATTAATCCTGCCTTAGGCTATCTTCAGAATCCGCATGCACTTTAGGAAAAATAGTAGATCATCCTCTTCAAGCTTGTTGGATGGGCTTTCAAAGTTCCTTGTGAACATATAGTGAATATATGATTCATTTACCAGCCACACTTCATAAGCAATGAATAGCCTTATTCCTGGCCAACATTCCCTTCCCAACCTCTCTCAGTCACCAACTTATAAGTATTTTCATCATACTTAACATTAGAGATTGGCAGTGACTAATGAGTACCATCACTCTCTTTTTTTCAACTCCTCTGTTAGATTTATGATCCATTTTGGGACTACCAACTCTTTAACTATCTTCTTTTTTTCTTCTATTCAAACGAGTTTCTAAAATATCTATCATTTCTAATGAAAATGTCTGTAAGGGCTTTGAAGTTGTTTTCCTCTTAAACATTTTCAGGATGTCTTCAACCTTATAACCCCTTGACATTTCAGCATGGTTGATCAATTCCAAGTTAGTAAATTCTTTAAGGTCTCTTTAGGGAGTTGACTAGATCGGTATATTCTGTGAAGAATTGAACTAGCCCTTATATTCTTTTGACCATAAACATGTTCTAGTCTGCATCAAACATCTAGGCGATAATCTTCACATCAACCTTGCCTTTAGGAACTGAAACACCCTCGAGTATTTTAGAAGTGGTCAATCCTTCTTGTTATTGCATCTGAGATGGCTTCTTGAACCACCTTGAATGTTTGTTCAACATAGGTGCCAGTGAATCATGATCTGCACTAGTAACTTGTACTCTTTGGGTTGATCTTCCTTGACTGGGCTGACTTTGGATAATGTCTTCCTCAATAGCTTTCATCTATTCTTTCAAGTCATGAATGGTTCTAAGCATTGTAGTTTTAAGAGAGTTGGTTTTCATGGGACCCAACTTTCTCTTAGTGAACCCATTTCTTGCAAGAAATTTCTTCATTTTCCTATCAGCCATCATGTAGGGATCAAGAAATGGATAATGTACCGGTGGTTGTATTGAAGAAGGTGGTGCAGCAATAGAGGAGGAAGTAGCTTTATCTTTGCCCTTCTTGGTTTCTTGTATTTTGCTTAACTCATATCTATTGTAAGATCAAGTAATCTCTCTTCCTTTTTGATTTCTTTAGAAATTGCCTCATATGTCGCGCTAAAAACCTGATTAGCATCATAAACCCTGCTGAACAAGCAACATGGCTTTGACCATCAGGTTATCTGTTTGGGCTTTTGCCATCGCGTTTTCTACTATTGATTCTTGTCTAGGAGGAATCTCTTAGTATTCTGGCTCATCATACATGCCTTCTTTAAGGGTGTAGCCTCCCTCAATCTCTTCTTCTTCTAAGTTGATGATTTGATGTTCAATGGCTCATTGCTCACTTGCTTAAATATGTTCTTCCATGAATTGTGCAGTAGGAGCCATGCTTAGTTTATCTTCTATTTTAATCTTCTTAGGATTAGGGGCATCCTCTTCAAACATAGGTTGTTTTCTCTTTGCCTTCTCAGCTAAGTACTTCCTTATTCTTGAGTAAGTTAGATGAACTAGACTCAATAACTTTAACTTGTCTCAGACAATACTCTTTCTTCTTCTTGAGCTCTGGTTGTGAATTCATCAGATAACTTCCTGACGACTTCCTTTTGCTTCTCAATAAGAATGACAATAGAAATCATTTGCAATTAAAGCTCCCTTTCAAAGATGATATGTTGTTGAGGAATGAAAACAAATGACTCTATAGGAATACTAGCTTCTCTGATGATCTCTAGAATGTCTTCATCAATGAAGAAATCACCAGAAGAATAAGCATCAAGTTCTTCAATCACTATGCTCATGGCAACCTCTCTTCTGTTTGACTAGAGGTAGGTATTGTATAAGGAACCATGGCTAATGTTTTTTCTTTTTCACGCTTTCCAGATGTACTTGGCTATTCGGTAGGCATATCTATTAGCTGTTGTAACACCCAAAATTTTCTTGTCAAAGTAAAAGGAAAATAAAAGTATCTGGATGGAAATAAAAAGGAGACAAAGTGAAAGGGGGTATTGTGTAAAATAATACAAAAGTACAAATTTTACTTTTAAAGGGGCATGGCCGCCCATGCCATGCCCACATTCTGCTCTTTTTGTCTACTGAAAAAGGAGAAAAGAAGAACTTGAAGTTCTATCTCGGTTTCAAGAAGAAGAAAAAGTTGTTTTCGATCTTGGTAAGCATTTCTTTTTATATTTGGCTCGATTTTGGTGGGTTTTCAACCTTAGAACCGATATATAAGTGTTATACGGGTTTTGGTGTTTATTGTGGCTTGTTTTAGGTGTTTGAATTCGTATATAAGCAAGTTTTGAGGAGTTTCGTGTGTTTGTTACACAAGGTGAGTTCTAGACCCCGACTTTTACATGTTTATGAACTCTTTGGGGCTAAAAATGTATTAAAAATGATCTTATGGTTTTTATGTGTGTAACCGTATGTAAATGTGCAGGTATAGTGATGAATATTGGTTGTTTAAGTGATGTGCATGTTAGTTAAGTGTTAACAAGCTTAGAACAGGATGACCTGATTGTTTGGGACTGAAAACATTCAAGGAACATGTTAAATAGATTGTTCATGCGCCTACATAAGGCCCATGCGCCTGAAAATACCCTAAAAATATTTAAGTGTTGCTCATGCGCCTAAATAGGGCCCGTATGCCTAGCATTTTTGCCTTAGAATATACTAAGTAAGGACATGCGCCAAACAGGGTCCATGCGCCTGGGAATGTGCCTTATAAAGTTAAGTATAGGATGATGCGCCCTAATAGTGCCAATGCGGCTGGATAGTTCATGCGCCCAAAATTTGCAGAAAAATAGTTAAGTATAGGGTCATGCGCCCGAATAGTGCTGATGCGCCTAAGCAGGGCTCATGCTCCTACATAGTGCTCATGCACCCAGAACACTTAGTTTATTTTCTGAATTTTTGAGAAAAACAGAATGATTAGGGTTTGACCGTAGTTTGACTTTAAGGATATAAATGATATTATATTGCATAATTATGTGCTGCTATTATTTTTCATATTATTTATTATTGTGTGACTTTACATGGTGTGTTTATGATCATAAATGCGAAGTATTATCAGTAATAAGAGGGAAAGATTAATGATAAAGAAAAGTGAAACGTAAATGAAGAATGCAAGTGTTGCAAGCAAATGAATAGGAGGTCATGTGCATGACCATGTTGTTGTTAGCTTAACTGTATGCGGTTTAGCTAACCCAAAGGATGCATGCAGGGTCAGTCATTGAGACTGATAGGGACCCTTGTAGCATACCCTAGGTGACTGGGTCAGCTTAGTGTATAATGTTCGTGGTCTATTTATAGACCACGGGCCCAACATCAGCTTCGTGCACAATGTTCGGGGTATTGCACATTGGTCCGTAAGAAAGTGAAAATTAATGATAAAAGTACGAAATGAACGAATGCATACAGTAATAAAAGAAAGTAAGTATTACCTTGATGTATATATGATGCGTGCTCACGTACGAAAGTAAAGAAAGTTTTCTATTGAAAAGAGTATTTTCATATATAAATTATATAAGGTATGTTAACACTTTTAAAAAAAGAACTCACTCATCAACGTTGACTTCTATATATTTTCAGTTGGCAGGTAATCATTGTTGAGGATAGCACGAGGGTGAAGCTAATCGGCGGGACAAGATTGACATCCATTCATATTTTGATGTTATTATTGTTTTGTAATGCAATTAAACAATTCTTTTGTAACTGATAATCAACGTTGTATTGCTTAACAACAGTAATTATAATAATAATGAATGGGCTTTTGCTAAATGAATTTACGCTACAATGTTTTATGAAATGTATTCTATTAGATATATTTAGTGTTATGAATGACCAACTGTGAGGTGCCCGGGAACGGGGCCTTACAAGTTGATATCAGAGCCAAAGTTTAAGAGAATTGGTTAAATATTTTCAAAAACCTAAACTTAAACTGAAAATCGGACAAATGGAGGGATGTCAACCCGAGTAGCTACGTGCCATCAGGTATTCTCTTCTTAAAGGATTAATCACTATTATATGCGTGTGCTATTTGACTTGTGTGTTATTAGTAGATTTAGATACTGATGTAGTCAGGATAGGAAATGCTTGGGGTGTGAAAAGTAAAGTAAGTGGCTAATCATAACTAGCCACTGTAATTAGGGACTTACTATACTCAACATAAACTAAGCTATTATCTTGAATAACCATGTTAGTGTTTGAATCTTATAGCATTCAGAGGATGGCTGGACGGAAATCTTCGAAGGCTTCCAGGGGCAGAGGTCGTGGTGGACGTGGTGCTGGGCCACGTGTTACCAGGAATGGTGTTAAGGCTACCGAGACAGCTCACGAGAACCCTGAGGTTCATGGTCGGAGTAAGGAGAATGAGAATGCTAGTTTGAATGCCTCGGCTAGGGAACCGATTGCTAATGAGGTACACCAGGTCATGCAAACAGTCTTACCGTCTGTGGTGACCAAAGTTATCAGGACAGTGAGGAGTGAAGATAGAAAAAATGAGAATAAGAAAGGATCAACGAGGAAGGAGAGAAAGGGGGAGGAGGAAGCCTGGGTCTGATACAGTGTTGTCCAATGATGAGGATGATGCTTCTGTGGGGGTGACGGCTAAGGGATGTAGTTATGGGGCATTCCAACGGTGTAAGCCACCGACCTTCAATGGCAACAGTAATGCTGCTGCTGCAGACCACTAGGTGAGGGAAATAGAAGCGGTGCTGGAGATTAGTGAGTGTCTTGAAGACTAGAAGGTGAAGTTCGCTACTCACTCTTTTATCAACTCAGCTTTGTGTTGGTGGGACAACATTGTCTAAGCTGAGGGTGCTAGAGCCATCGGAAGAGGCGATGGAGAGAGTTGAAGAAATTAGTGATCAAGGAATTTTGTCCTCACCAGGAACTCGACAAGATCGCGAGGGAGTTCCTGCAACTCGAGGCGGGAACCATGACCCACCAGCAATACATCCATATTCAATGCTTGAGTGAGTAGGGAGTAGGCCTTCAGATTAATCTTAGTTTTCTTGTAGTCCTCTAGATCAGGAACTATGGTTGGGTCTTCAAAAGGAATCCTAGTATTCCTATATTAATCAGCATCCAATAAAGTAGTGATGTTAGGACTTCTGTAGATTGAGATCTGTAAGGCCCTGTTCCCGGGCACCTCACAGTTAGTCATTCATCGCACATAAACATTTTAAAACATATATTTATTTTGCAGCAGAATTTAAAACTTTCATTAATAACTAAAAACATGTCATTTCATTCATTTACAACATTCGTTTTCATATCAAAATACAATGACATGTCAAAATATGGATGCCAGCCTCAAGACGATCCCAGTAGCTTATGCATCCATGCCTGCAACTCCTCAGCATCAACAAAATACCTGCCAACTATCATGCATACAAAAAGTCAGTGACGCTGAGTGAGTTCTAGTTTTTATAATAAAATACTTTATTTCCTTTAAAACTAGTCTTTACATTCATTCATGGTCATACAACATACGTACACTCAATATGTGTTCTTTATTCGCTTCGTTCTTTCATACTTTCATCATTTCATTCTTTTATTTACTTTCGTATTCATATTATCGTTCATACTTCTCATTATCTTTACTTTCTTTTCTTCTACTTTCTTTTCGTACTTTACGTTCGTCAGTTGTCATACATCATATATTCATACTGATAATAATTATTATTATTATCTTCATCATCAGTCGTTCATTCATTCATTCTTCGCTCATTACTCTTCATTACTCGAATCTTGTCTCATGCAATATCCCCGACTCATGCTCGAAAGCTGATGCTGTGCAGGGGCTTGTACACAAACCCCCGACTCATGTCTGAAGAATGACACAGCACCGGGATACGTGATAAAGATTCCATTCGAGTCAATCACCTGGATTGAACTCTATCCGGGTCTGTTGCAACACAAAGTCACTCACCTCATTATCTCATCTCATGTAATACCCTGACTCATGTCCGAAGACTGATACTGTGCCGAGGCCTGATAAACAAACCCCCGACTCATGTCCGAAGACTGTTACAGTACCGGAGTACGCTACAAAGATATCATCTCTCTATTTTGTCTCATGCAATACCCCGACTATTGTCCGAAGACTGATACTGTGTCGGGGCCTGTAAACAAACCCCTGACTCATGTCTGAAGACTAACACAGTACCGGGGTACGCGACACGGATCTCATCATCCGTCACTTACATACTCATCATTTCTTATCTCACCTGTTCGTTCCTTTCGTACTTTATTATTATCTTTCACTAAATTTAGGTCCTGTCAAGCTTTACCCTCTTCCTGACACACAGCCATGATTTCTGAGGTCAAATGACAAGGATCCCATATCGCACGTTTTATACGTTTCGCACTTTTCGCATTTTTATCATTATCTTTCACTGAATCTAGATCCTGTCAAGCTTTACCCTCTTCGTGACACACAGCCACGATTTCTGAGGTCGAATGACAAGGATCCCATATCGCACATTTTGGAACAGTCACTAAGACTGACTCCCACTGTGTGTGTGAACTCTCATGAGGTAGGCAAGATCGCACTCTACATAACACACAGTTAATACCACATCACACGTATGGAGCAGCCACCAAGACTGACTCCCACTGTGTGTGAACCCTAATGAGTTAGCCAAAATCACACGCTATTCCTCGCACAGTTGTTCTAACAACTCACATGAAGTTGTGAACCTCTTTCCATTTTGCTTTCAAGGCTTTCATTCATTCATTAAGTTACACTTCTTATTATCTTATTTCTTTCGTTCCGTTAAATAATACTTTACGTATATTAACATAATCGCACTATGTGAAACCACGTAAATAATACGTATTAAGGAACAAAACTTACATCACATATCATCACACATCATCATGCATCATCACACATCATCATCTAATCAACACACATCATCATCTAGACATCACACATCATCATCTAGCACCCCTATCTAATCACACATCATTCATCACCAAAAGTCAACTTACATCACCCCCGGGAACATCCCAAGTCAAAGCCTACACTTTACCTTTTTCCCAAAATTCAGAAAATAAATTATAAGTCTTAGGCGCATGGGCACTATGCAGGCGCATGGGCACTATGCAAGCGCATGGGCACTATGCAGGTGCATGGGCACTATGCAGGCGCATGGCCTTCTGGGCGCATGGGAACACTTAGGCGCATGGGCACTATTGGGGCGCATGGCCCAACACTTAGTCATTCTGGGCAAATTCCAGGCGCATGGCTACTATTTAGGCGCATGGGGTTTGGGCGCATAGGCACTATTTGGGCGTTTCTGCCCTGTTTAGGCACTTTTCCACTATTTGGGCGTCTGAGCTTACACTTAAATTATTAACACTTAGGCGCATGGGGTTTGGGCGGTTGGGCATACTTAGGCAGTTGGCTGTTGGGCGCATGGAAACACTGTTTAGGTGCATGGCCCACTCTTGGGCGCATGGCCAACACTTAGACGCATGGCCAACATGCTGGGCGCATGGGCCACTGTTCAGGTGCATGAGAACATTCTGAAACGTTTTCTATGCTAGTAACATCACCCGATTATCATTCTAACAATACCCAAGCACAGATCTAACATACTAAGGGCACCTAAACATGCTAAACATCAACACTAACCCATGAACCAACTCTAAAACATGCATACACAGAACATCATCGAACAATAGACTGAAACTCACGGTTTTACTTGAAAACATTTACTTGGTATGCATAATAGCCCCAAACACTTTAAAATCAGTAAAAGAAGGGTTCTAGAAACTCACCTTGAAGCAAATCTTCGAGCAAACACTTCCACCTGCAACTTAGCTCCAAATTCCCGAGAATACACTAAAACATCAAGAACCTCGGTCAAGAAGCTGTGAATTCGGTTGAAACCGAACATATGATCAAGGAAACTCACCTTTTGCAGCTTCTTTCCCATTTCTCTCTCTTATCCGAGAGTTCTTTTTCTATTTTCTTCCTTGGCCGAGAGCAGAAGCAGTTTTCTGCTTTAATGTGGCCGGCCATACCCCTTTAAACCTTAAAATAATAAGGTTTTGTACTTTGTACACTTTATCCCCCTCCACTTGTGCCCATTATCAATTCTTTTTATATACTTCTCTTTTGCTCTTCTTTTTAATAAAATTCGGGGTGTTACAAGATCCAGTAATCTGCATCAATACCAATGAGATAATTCCTGAATCTAATTTTCCACTGTTTAGATTCAAACTTATGTCTTAATATTAGTGGTTTAGGATTATGATCACATTCCAATAAATTTAAAGCATCCATGATGTTTCTTAATTGTAATTTGATTTAGATAATATTACATTGATTTTAGACTTAATGAATTGATATTAATGTAAATTTTAAGTGCAAATAAATGTCAACGGTCCTTCTCTGAAACAAATGTTATAAACATTGAAACAGACTAATGCGGTCAACAATTTTTCAAACTAATACGAGGAACAGTGTAATTCCTTAGTACTTAAATGAATCATTAATACGTTAAACAGTGTATTCAAAGTAATAAGATGAACAGTTGATTCCACAAATGCAATGAACAGTGAAATCAAGGAAAATGTGATGAATACTAGTCCACAATAATAAATGCGATGAACAGTGTTCACGTTGAATGCGATGAACATTGCTTCATTCTGTTTGTCTGATTTTGATGAATTGGTTTGATGTTTTCACTAGAATTTGCTATAAGACCTTTTGATTAGGAACTCTCAGCTAATCTCCGACCATTTTGCTCACAATCACTTAGTAATTTGATGATATGGGTTCGGGTTTTATGTTAGTTTGATCAATATAATAGTATATGCAATTCTTGATAAATTTCAAGTGTAAATTGATTCAAACAAAGAGTAATTCTATTTTGATAACAAATCAATTATGTAAAACACAATGATAGTAAAATTAATCAATAGTTCGATCGATAATCACGAAGAAACAATGGGTTTGTACTTGATTTCGAGAGCCAAGGATCCGATACCAATTGACCAGGTTAGAATAAATGAGGATCAAATATATTGATGGATTTCTGTGATGATTGTAATAGAAATACAATAATCAATGATCAAAATGGGTAGAAATATGATACGAATTAGAGTGTTGACCGAAAGGTTGACTTTAGTTGAGAAGTTTGTTAGAATTTTAAAAATCGGTTAGCAGTTAGTTTAGTGAGTATAAAGAGAGGGAAAGAGTTATGAGAAAGTATGTAGAGAAAATTCTAATTCCCTTTTCCTTTTCTGGTAATCTTGTAACACCATTACTCAATCAGAATGCAATTCTTCTTTCTTGCAATCTTTTGGTAATAGTATAATTGATCATTGTTCTTACAATCTCAATTATCATCTATCGTTGTTCTTAGTTCGTATCATTGGTATCAGAGCCTCCATCCTTGGAGCTCGATTCTAGTGATCAATTGTTTGAAGAAATGACTCGAAGAACTGATTCGCATAAACAAACGGATCAAGAAGACAGGAGTAATCCTGAGATGGAGTCATCGGGCAGTGAGAATAATCCATCGATTTTGCAGCAATTAAAGGAATGTTTCCAGTCAATTGCTGAAAATCGTAAAGATCAGGAGAAATCGATTGCTGAGATTCGAATGGAGCAAGCTCAATCGTTGTTGGCAATGAAAGAGGCGATGCAGAACTTAGCAAATTCTATGAATAGTCAACATGATCGAGCAACGAATTCGTTCAATCAAGCCGAAGGATCGACTAATCAATACTCTTCACGATTAACTCGTATTGATTTTCCTAAGTTCAATGGCGATAATTTGTCGGCATGGTTGTACAAGACGGAACAATTTTTTCAATTGGATAAAGCTCCGGATGCAACAAGGATTCGTTTGGCTACGATGCATTTCGAAGATAAAGCAGTTCAGTGGTATCAAAATCTTGTGAGTCAACGAGGTGGAGTATCACCGAATTGGAAAGAACTCAAAGAAGCTATGCAGGTACGATTTGGTAATTTGTTTGATGATCCGATGTCTGAACTCAAAAATCTCAAACAAACTGCTAGTGCTAAAGAATACTATGATGCTTTTGATGTTATAGTCAGTAGACTAAATTTACCACCTGAATATGCTTTGAGTTGTTTCATTGCGGGATTGGAGGAAGAGATTCAATTACATGTTAGGATGTTTCATCCAAAATCTGTTCAAGAGGCTTATGGTTTAGTCAAATTACAAGAAGCATCTCTTAATATAAAGAAAAATAAGACTAAATCTAGCAATTGGACTTCAAACAACAGTGGTAAAGGGTTATTGACTTATGCAAAGCCTTTAACTGTTGTACCCGCTAAAACTGATGTAAAAAGTGGAACTAGGCGAACTTTAACTACAGAAGAGTTTGAAGACAAGAAGGCTAAGGGTTTATGTTATGTCTGTGATGAGAAATATACCAGAGGGCACATTTGTAAGGGTAGAAAACCTCAACTTTATCATATTGAAATGGAGGTTTTGGAGGAGGATGAGGGGGATGATACAACCGATGATGGGGTGGAAATTGCTCAAATATCTGTTAATGCTCTGGATGGTAGTGAACCTTATCAGTCCATGAGGGTTACGGGTCATGTGGGTAAAACAAACATTCAAATTCTTATGGATACGGGGAGCTCACATAATTTTGTTGATGAACGCTTAGCTATTACACTCGGTTGTGCTTTTCAATCTAAATCTCCTATGGTTGTGAAAGTGGCTGATGGGGGACAGGTGGTTTGTGATAAGATGGTTATGGGCTTTCAATGGAGAATGCATGGCATTTTGTTTGAGGCTGATGTCTATGTAATGTCTCTCGGAGGTTGCGATTTGGTGCTAGGAGTACAATGGTTCACTCAACTTGGTAGTATTCAATTGAACTATCAAACTCGAACTATTGAATTCAAGTATAAAGGGAGGAGGGTGGTACTTAGAGGTGCAGGGCCGAAACCAATTTCTACCATGCATAAAGGAAATTTAAAGAAGTTAGTCCACCAACGGGGTGAATTATCTATGTTGCAGCTAACGGCTATTGAAGGGCAAGATACTCATTCTTCTTGGGTATTGCAACCGTCCTCACCACCACTGGTTTCTTCTGCTGAGATGGAAACACTTTTACAAGAGTTTCATGATGTGTTTCGTGATTTGGAGTCTTTACCTCCTTTGAGAGGTGGGTTTGATCATCGGATACCATTACAAGTGGACACCAAGGGTCTTAATTTGAAGCCTTATCGGTACCCTCTTATTAAAAAAGATATAATTGAGAAGATGACTCAGGAGTTGTTATCTCAGGGAGTTATCCGACAAAGCAATAGTTCATTTGCTTCTCCGGTTGATCTCGTTAAAAAGAAAGACGGCAGTTGGAGAATGTGTGTGGATTATCGGAAACTTAATCAGGCCACTATTCCTGATCGGTTTCCTATTCCTTTGGTGGAAGAACTAATGGATGAATTATATGGTACACACTACTTTTCGAAGCTGGATCTCAAATCTGGTTATTACCAGATTCGCATGGCCCCTGAAGATATTCATAAAACTGCTTTTAAGACACATAACGGGCATTATGAATTCTTAGTAATGCCTTTTGGCCTTACTAATGCTCCTTCTACTTTTCAGAGCCTTATGAATCATGTGTTTCGCCCTTATTTACGCAAGTTTGTACTTGTGTTCTTCGATGATATATTGGTTTATAGTCCTGATTGGGAAACTCATTTACAACATCTTCGAATTGTCTTCTCTCTATTACGCCTGCATAAATTGGTGGCTAAACAATCGAAGTGTGTCTTTGGTGCTTTGGAGTTGGAATATTTGGGCCACATTATTTCTTCTAAAGGTGTTGCTACTGATCCTACCAAAATTCGTGCTATTCAAGAATGGCCTCAACCGACGAATTGTAAACAATTGAGGGGATTTTTGGGTCTCACTGGCTATTATAGACGCTTTGTCCAGAATTATGGTGGAATTGCTCGACCTTTAACTCAAATGTTAAAGAAAGGTGATCCATTTGTTTGGTCTGCTGATTCTTTAGCTGCTTTTGATTCTTTAAAGCTTGCTATGATTCATCCACCTGTGTTGGCTCTTCCTGATTTCAATGACACTTTTATTGTGGAGACGGATGCATCTGGTTATGGAATTGGTGCGGTTCTTATGCAAAAAGGCCATCCCATTGCCTTTCTTAGTAAGGCTTTATCTCCAAAGAACTTACTCTTATCCACCTATGAAAGAGAATTGTTAGCTCTTATTCATGCAGTCAAGAAGTGGCAACAGTATTTGATGGCAGGTCATTTCATCATTCGTACGGATCAGCAAAGTCTAAAACATTTGCTTGAGAACCCGGTTGCCACTCCATTTCAACAAAAATGGTTATCTAAACTAATGGGCTTTAGTTATGAGATTGTGTACAAGAAAGGAGCTGAGAATAAAGCTGCTGATGCTTTATCTCGAGTTCATCATGGGGATTTGTTACATATGGTCCTTTCAAGCATTAATTCTACCTTATTGGACTCTATTAAGCATACTTGGTCTACTGATCCTGTCTTGGTTGCAATTATTCAATCGTTGGAAGCCGATCCTTCCTCTCATCCCCAATATACATGGTCGTTACAACAATTACGAAGGAAGGGTAAATTAGTGGTGGGCAATGATCCTTCCCTCAAAGCTTCTATTCTTTCTTGGATGCATGATTCACCTCAAGGTGGTCATTCTGGGGTTACTGCCACTATTCAACGAGTATCTCGTTTGTTTTATTGGCCGAAAATGAGGGTTGACATCAAAGATCACATTCGGCAATGCACGATTTGTCAGCAGTGTAAGAGTGATACAGCTGCGTATCCTGGCTTATTACTACCGTTACCAATTCCAGTAGGGGTGTGGGAGGATATCGCTATGGACTTTATTGAAGGTTTGCCTAAGTCCAATGGTAAAGATGTTATTTTGGTTGTTGTTGATCGTTTGAGTAAGGCTGCTCATTTTATTGGATTGACACACCCTTTTACGGCTATTACCGTTGCTCAACTATACTTGAATCACATTTATCGTCTTCATGGTTCTCCTAAATCCATTGTTTCCGATCGTGACAAAGTTTTTGTGAGTACCTTTTGGCAGCAATTGATGATTTTACAAGGTGTTGAGCAACGGATGTCTAGTTCTTATCATCCTCAATCGGATGGCCAAACGGAGGTTTTAAATCGTTGTTTGGAGGGTTATCTTCGTTGTATGTGTTTTGATAAACCACATGAATGGTATAAATGGTTACCATTGGCTGAATTTTGGTATAATACCTCATACCATTCAGCCATTAAATGTACTCCATTTGAAGTGGTTTATGGCCAACCTCCTCCCATTCATGTTCCCTATCTTCCTGGTGATAGTAATGTGGAGGTAGTGGATCGCAGTTTGACTGCCCGTGAAGAGGTTATTTCATTGTTGAAAGCTAATTTGGTTCGTGCCCAGAACCGTATGAAACAATTGGCTGATCTTCACCGATCGGAACGTACTTTTGAGGTGGGTGATTGGGTCTATTTGAAATTGATTCCCTATCGCCAAACAACAGCTCGGTCGATCTCTAATCAGAAATTATCGGCCCGATATTTTGGTCCTTACC
Source organism: Flaveria linearis (assembly GCA_024085815.1). Taxonomy (NCBI): domain Eukaryota; kingdom Viridiplantae; phylum Streptophyta; class Magnoliopsida; order Asterales; family Asteraceae; genus Flaveria; species Flaveria linearis. The sequence goes on along the minus strand of CM044014.1, from coordinate 58,358,324 downwards.
CAATAATTGCTCGGGTCGGGTCAGTTGCTTATACTCTTCAATTGCCTACTGATGTTCACATCCACCCTACTGTTCATGTTTCTTTATTGAAGAAGTATTATGGCCCTTTACCTCTTGCTGTTCCTTCATCAGATTCTACTCCTTTGGGTTCCCGGGTTCCCGAAGCTGTGATTGATCGCCGCGTTCTTAAGAAGCATAATCGAATGGGTGTTGAATGGTTGATCAAGTGGTCTGATTCTCTTTCGGAGGATGCAACTTGGGTGGATGCTGCTCTGATTCAACGCTGGTTTCCTCACTTTGATCCTTGGGGTCAAGGATCTTCTCAAGGAGGGGGTATTGATACGAATTAGAGTGTTGACCGAAAGGTTGACTTTAGTTGAGAAGTTTGTTAGAATTTTAAAAATCGGTTAGCAGTTAGTTTAGTGAGTATAAAGAGAGGGAAAGAGTTATGAGAAAGTATGTAGAGAAAATTCTAATTCCCTTTTCCTTTTCTGGTAATCTTGTAACACCATTACTCAATCAGAATGCAATTCTTCTTTCTTGCAATCTTTTGGTAATAGTATAATTGATCATTGTTCTTACAATCTCAATTATCATCTATCGTTGTTCTTAGTTCGTATCAAAATACTCACAATGTAGATTGTATATTGATAATAGCCTTCAACAGTACAATGTTATGTTGAGATATAGTCATACTAGACTAATATCCAAAATATAAATACACATATATTCTCTTGTGATATACATATTTCCAGTGTTTGGAAACTAACCATGTATTCAGATTTAGCAGAGCATGTGCAACAAATGAAGCTACTATTTGGAAAATTGGAACTAGCTTGTAATCATTAGCCAACTAGCCATAAGCATTTGCATTGATAATGAATCAACAGTGCCTAATTGCTTTTGACAGCAGCCCGTGAATTGTTAGTCTCTCAAACAAATTAAGGCTTATATCCTATTTATAGTTCAAATAACATTAAGTGTGTTAGACACATCTACATGTCGCTTGATTCATATAATAACTATAATAACATATACTTATTTATATGTTACAATTCACATATAGTGTATTCACACGTTTATGCACATGTTTTATATCTGATTTATCACGCATGACTATTAATAGTCATACAACAATGCACTAGTTGTTGTGCAAATTTCTTCTTGCACTATCTAATTTAAATTATAATTATTAACATCTCGAATTATTATAAAATTTTATTTCATGCATATCACATATACATTGATTTATTAATTTTTATCAAATGCATTTGTTTTCTTAAACTATTAAACACAACAATAATATAAATAGAATAAATCAATTTAAATGCAAAATTCAATTTATCATAATTTAAATCAGATAAATAAATAATTTTTAACGCATAAAAATCATATAGTGTTGCTATCCTCAACACATTCATCATAAAATATAATAACCACTTCTTATGACACATAATTCATAGAGTTAGTCTATACAACCCAACCACTATGTTTACAACACTGAAGTGGTTGGATTCCCTTATTCGAAACATGCACCACTTCTTTCTATTACAAGTAACATCGAGTAACCAATACTATTCAACTTATTTGGAGCTATCACGTCCTTCTTAAAGTTGGGAACATGAACAACATTTTCTATTGTTAGGGAACATCAGTTGACTTTTTCAGTTCCATTGTCCCATGCCAACTGTTTATGTCATATGGCCAGCTAGCAACATGACCCTTTTGTCAACCTCATAATAGTTCTTGAAATCAAATCCATTAGAACACATATAAACAGTTTCTCTCTAGTCATCAAGAACCATCCACGATAAGCAATGGCTCGTGTCATTTCATACATTCCGGCAACGAATCCAATAACATCTTCTTATGACATGTTTTGAGGTACTCCCTCGATGGAACTTCTTGCCATCATATCATCATTTTCGCATTGCATACTTGTACTCATGTCTTGAACAGTCACCATGCGGTCCAAAATAATAAATTGTTTAAATAATCAACTACTCACAAGTAGTAGCACTTCAACAATTATATAGATGAGATGAATTATTTTTTATTACAAAATTAAAGCATATAGACTTTAAATAGTTTAACTTTCATAACACTAGTTCTAACACAAATGTTAAATACTAAACGTTTACATTAAATGTTTTAATACACTTTAAATAGTTTCTTTCATAAGACTAGTGCTATCCTGGCACCTCTAATTCATCTTATTTTCTTCAAAAGCACACCTTAATTAATAAAATAATAATCAAATTATTGTTTAGAGGCATTTATTTATTTATTTAGTTATTTATTAGTTAATTAATTGATTAATTTTTGTTTTCATTCATTGGTATCAGAGCCAATGAAGTTTATTTCCTGGTTAAAATTCACTATTATGTGATGACTCAGACCTTTGAATCAGATTGAAGAACAAAGAACAATAGCAACACTTTTTCCAAAACAGAAAGAAAGTATAGAAACAAATTCTTGACCAAAACAATTTGATCGACACTTAAACTGAAAATAAGAATTGGTACAAGAATTAACCTAGGCTTCTTCCCTATTTATACTAATAAAAACAAAAGCTTCCTTGCTGAACATGACTTCTAAAGCTAATCTAACTCAAACTTATAACCGACTCAATAAAACAAATATTCTAACTTACGAATTAACTCCTCTAAGTATTAACTAACTACAAGATTAACCCAACATTATGCACTCTCGATTTTGGTTTGGTAATTAAGTATGAATAACAATTATGTGTTTATAATTGTAATGATGAAAGTTTAGAGTGCCTTAGAAATAATGCAAAATTACATGCTTAAATAATACTTGATTTATTTATGCCTATACCATCTACGATTATATGTCAAATATTACTTTGCAAGATTTTAGAATTATTTGAAAAACATGAGTGTTCGAAACCACTTTACGATCTATGCTACATCAAAATATTATATTCTATGTTACTTAATTGATATGTACTTACAGTACCTTTCATTCATATCATTAGTGATTAGTTTATCCAAGACTTGATTATATCAATTTTAGAAATTGATGACGATATTAATTTCCTCGTTCCTGTATTTGTTACAGGAAATAATGTTAAGAAGAAAAACAACATTAGGACCAAAACCAGGAATACTTGGAAGTGACTATGTGGCCCTCAAACTGCAAGTGGCGGATTTGAGGAATACACACACAGAAAATGATTTTTCTTTAAATACATTGATGCGTCAATCGTCACATTTCAGCCAAGAAAATTTGAGACCTTAACTTTGGATGTACTTTAATTAGTGATACATCAAAGTACAAGCTCCTACGCGAATGTATGCCAAACAACAATTTTAGAAAAAAAAAAAAAAAAAATTGGATTTTCTTTAGAATGATTTTCTTTCTCCTAAACCAAATTATAAAAACCTTATACAAGAATTAATTGGTTTATTGGCATATAAAGTAGTAATGTGGTATCGTTTCTTTGTAGAAGAAGAATCATTTGTTAACTCTATTTCCATGTTTGGGAAAGTGTTACGTTTTGGCGGATGTATTCCCTTGTAAGGGAGAACCGTGGGTATCACATTATGTATCTCACATAGAACATGTATTTATCTTGAATCGATGCTAAACATTCGGAGTAGTTCTTATATGTAAATATTAGTTTATTAACTATCGGTTATTTGTTTATGTTTTGTTAATTATGAATAAAGTTTATGATTATGCATGTGAATTTCTTTGTGCAATTTCAAGCATTTTATCATATTTGTTTATGCTTGGGTACCTTTGTTATGATTGATTGAGTTGACCACGGTAAGTATAATAGATTTATAGATGATGAGGAGTGATCCTTAAAAAACCGAATAGTTATGTGAAAACCAATTAAACCGGTCATATATTCTATAATTTTTTCATTACCACCCTCTATATACAAGTGTGTGTATATATAAATAGGGGTAGTGATCAAATAAAAACTGTAATATGGTTTTACATATAGGTCACACATAGGTTACGTATACGTAACAGCTTTTCATTCGACATAGTATTACATATACGCAACTTTCTTTATTCTCGTATTTATGTTCAACATATATGTACCAAATACTTAAATAACTCTTTTATCTTTGAATAAAAAAAATGAACTATGGTAGTGGTTTCTGTAGTTTTCTTTGTTTTTCTCTTAACTATTGGTTTTTTTAGAAATCATTCCCTATAGATGATAACTAAAAAATAATAACTAGGCCTATAAATGAATATGAACTATTCAAGAACTGTTCGGTGGGAAGTTCGTTTATATTCTTTTATTTAGAAAATGAACCATGAACGTTCGTTTATATTCGTTCGTTTACGTTCGTTTATATTAATATATTAATATATTAATAAAAGGGTATTATGTGTACCCAAAACTACCACTACCTTTCACCTTAGCATACTTGGATTTTTGTGAACCTAGCTTCCTGAAGGCATGAAAGTGCATTGCAGATTATTTCTGAAACTTTGTTATACAAGTACAATTAAAAGATATTTAGATTGACTTATGAATCCAATTGAGTGTACCAACATGAACAATTGTTTCAAACAATCTAGGCATCTTTGAAAACACAACATTCTTAAACTCTTTCCCTTTAGGATCATACTTCACCAGACACCCTCCTCTATACTCCATCAAGATCTTGCCACTCTTCAAAACACAAAGAACCCTAACCACCCTCCGGCTCGAACCCCGTCTCCAGATCCGGTGATCGCACACGTTAACCGGTGTACTCGGACTAAACACTCCATCAATCACAAACTCTTTCACCCAAGATTCATCAATCCCATATTCCTTCATAACCCAAATATCCACCTTCCCATATCCACATGAAATAACCAAAGCCAACCACCCACGAACCACCGTTAGCTGATAACTGCAACGAGCAGCTCCACCATGGCTCGGCTTCGCCACTGGTTTGAACCGCTCGTCGATCAGATCAAACGAGACGATGGTTAGTCGCGACAGCCAATGAATTCTCCCGTTAACTAACGGAGCTTCTGTTGATTGTCTTGAAACCTGATAAGGTGCTTCTCCTACATACCTCCATGAATTATTGTTTCTTTGATCGGAAATTGTGAGAATTTGAACCTCCGATTTCGGGTAGCTCCGGTTGTCGGGGATAATCCGGCGCCGCCGAATCTCCGGCAATGTCGGATTTCTGTAATACACAATCTTACCAGCTTGTACTCGTTTGTAACCGATTGAAACCCGAACCCGAATACTATTTCTTGTTCTTGAAACTGCTTTGATCTCGGAAGCTGAAGATGATCACGGGTAAAGGGGTTGAAGACGTAAATGGGTTCACCGTGAAACGAATCCGACAAGCATAACAACCCGTTACAAGATCCGACGACGGTGAACTCCGGCATGGATGAACAGAAGGGGGTGGATATCTTTCTCACAGTGTTGCGATCGTGGTCTTCTCCGGAGGATAATTCGACGAAGGAGAGTTGGTGGCGAAGGGGGTAGTTGCAGTGGAACAGAAGCAGTGGGTCGTCGTTCGCCGCCGTGGAGTGGTGGAGCTGCGGCAGCTCAGGGTGGATTGATAACAGGTTCCGTCGCCGGAAAAGTAACCGGAGCTGAATTAGCGATGAAATTGGGAGTCTTGTGAGGATGTCTAAGAGTATATCGGTGGGTAAATTTTCGAGTTTGAAGTGATCACCATCGATGGTGTGATCTTCATCGTTATGGTTACGGAGTTTTGATTTCTTGTTTGTGGGTTCGATTTGAAAAGGTGAATCCATGGAGTTTTGCGATTTGGGGATCGATTGAATGATGCATTGAGTGTGGTGGCTTCCACTGTTGGATTATTGTTTGGAGTCATTTGGGCATGTGGCTGGAATGAAAGTTAAAAACCGGATGAAAGGGTCAATCTGAAATTAGATTATGTTATATATATATATATATATATATATATATATATATATATATATATATATATATATATATATATATATATATATATATATATATATAGATATATATATATATATATATATATATATATATATATATATATATATATATATATATGTATATATATATATATATATATATATATATATAGGTAGAGGTTCAACTAAGAATAATTAGTTGTCTAAGTTGCCTAAGAAGGAATAAGGGGATTACATGTGGCACTCTTCAAATTAGGGTTAAAGGGGCATTATGGTCCTAAAACACTCATTAGTCCCTGAAGCTTTATCAAAATGCAGCACAAACTTCTCCATCTCTTTCACCTGAAGCTTTTGTTCCATCTTCTGTCTCTAACTTCAACTTCTTCGCCTTCTCAGATGTAGGGTCCCAAGTGTTGTCCGGCCGGAGCCGGAGCTCCGCCTCATCCCCATCACGATTCTCCCCATCACGATTCTCTAGTAGCACGATTGCATCACTTCCTCTTTCTCCCAAAGGTTGTTGAACAGTCGAACCAAATCGACCAACAAATTCAGACTTTTGGGGTTCGGTGGAGATGTTTATGATGATTGGTCTCGGTGATGAAGGAATCGATAGGGATGAGGTTGTCGGATGGTGGAATGGTGATTGGGAGTCTTTGATGGTGTTTGAAGAACGATCGAGGATGTTGAGTCGATTGAGGATTCAATTGATAGTAGGTCAATAAGAGTGAATTGGGTTTTCGGTCAACAGTGATGATTGTGATGTTTGGTCGACCGAAGATGGTTGATTAGATGTCGACCAATGCTGAATTGTGCTGTATTTGGGATGGCAGTGGAGGAGGGTCAATTGCTGGCTATTTGGGATGGCAGTGGAAGATGGTTTTCGGTCAATTGCTGGTTGTGCTGTATTTAATAATTGATAGTAGGTCAATAAGACTCAATAAGCTGTGCTGTGCTGTATTTAATAAACCTAGAGCTTCGTACTGTTTTATGAAACATAGCACAGCCTTGTGCTGTTTTATGAAACACAGCACAGCCTTGTGCTGTTTTATGAAACACAGCACAGCCTTGTGCTGTTTTATGAAACACAGCACAGCCTTGTGCTGTTTTATGAAACACAGCCATGTGCTGTTTTATGAAACACAGCACAGCCTTGTGCTGTTTTATGAAACACAGCACAGCCTTGTGCTGTTTTATGAAACACAGCACAGCCTTGTGCTGTTTTATGAAACACAGCACAGCCTTGTGTGTTTTATGAAACACACCACAGCCTTGTGCTGTTTTATGAAACACAGCACAGCCTTGTACTGTTTATGAAACACAGCACAGCCTTGTGCTGTTTATGAAACACAGCACAGCCTTGTGCTGTTTTATGAAACACAGCACAGCCTTGTGCTGTTTTATGAAACACAGCACAGCCTTGTGCTGTTTTATGAAACACAGCACAGCCTTGTGCTGTTTTATGAAACACAGCACAGCCTTGTGCTGTTTTATGAAACACAGCACAGCCTTGTGCTGTTTTATGAAACACAGCACAGCCTTGTGCTGTTTTATAAAATGTAGCACAGCCTTGTGCTGTTTTATGAAATAAAGCACAGCCTTGTGCTGTTTTATGAAATGCAGCACAAAAACGTTAAAAATGTAGCACAACGTCACATAATTTGATTTTTTTTAAACTATAGTAATACTATACTCAAATTAAAGAGAAAAAAATGCTTGATTTTATGGTGTAATTTATTTAAAAAAATAATGTCGTATGAAAAAGTTATTAGCATTTAAAAAAATAGGGGGGAAATTTTAAAAAGTCAACAATTGTGGGTAATGTAATAAAATACCCAAATTACCCTTGATTACTTATTTTTTCTACACTTTGATCTTAGCCCTTAATTAGATAATTAGAAGGCTAAGATTACTTCTTAGCATACTTAGGCAAAAATTAATTTTTAGGGGAATCTCTCTCTATATATATATATATATATATATATATATATATATATATATATATATATATATATATATATATATATATATATATATATATATATATATAGGATTGGGTTCATGTGAGAACCCTTTATAAATGTAAGAACCCATTAACTCTATACTAGCCATTGATTTTTATTTAATATTACATATTTCAAATCAATGGTTTAGATAAATCGAATGGCAATTGGGTAATTTTTGAGCTTGTACTTTTTCTTTGAATCACGTCTTACAAAGTAGATCTATGTAGATCTACAATATCATCTCTTCACTTCTTTCTTGTATATTTTCTTCTTTATCTTCTTGTTCTATCTTGGTTTCTCAGACCTTAAAATTTTGCTCATCCAAAATATAAAAGTTATGTTTCTATAAAGTAGCATCTTTTCTCAGATCTATGTAGACCACCGCCACCACCACCACGGCAACTCCCTTCCACTGCCACCGCTCGACCTCCACACCATCACCACTAGTCAACCTACACCACCAGACTTCCCACCGCTAGCACGTGCTCACCACCATCGTCGCCATCAAAACCTTTCTTCCACCACCACCGCTAACGCCATGAGCACACAACTACAGTCGCCATCAAAACCTCCGTTCCACCAGCACCACCGACACCACGGGCACACCATTACCGCCACCACCAACGCCTCCTATCTATCACCACCATCAAGTTAGGTTTTAATGTTTTATTCTACAGTAACACTTATTTTTTACCCTAGAAATCTCTTTTTAAGTGTTTTTATGATTTTGTAATCCAAGTTATACGATGGTTATTAAAATCATTTTTTATATTTTATACTCATCTTTTTTACAGGTATGTTTACATAGTAGAAGAAAAACCACAAGAGAAAATGTTAATTTTCTTCAGCTTATATTGATTTACATAGTTTACATTGAAAAAACATTAGTGGTGTAATTTTGATACAATTTAATTGGTGTAGCTTTTTGTTTATTTTTGTTATAAAAGTGTAATTACAGTGGTGTGTTCTTTGTTACAGTGGTGTAGTTTTGTTAATTTTCTTCAGCTTACATTGATTTACATCAGTTTATATTGGAAAAACATTTGTGGTGTAATTTTGATACATATTAATTGTGTAGTTTTTTTTTGTTTATTTTCGTTACAAAAGTGTAATTATAATGGTGTGTTTTTTGTTACAATGGTGTAGTTTTGTTATTTTAATTTTATTACAATGTTGAAATTTCATTATAGTGGTTTAGTTATATGGTATAATGTCATTTAATGTTAGGTTGTTGTAATCATGGTGTGCTATTGTTGTTAGTTGTTGTAATCATTGTAACCGTTAGGATTTACATTCAAATGAATATGACATAGCTAAAGACATTCATTGTAAAGGTTCCATTATTACATTTGCTTGTTAGATATGAGTGGCAGTTTATAAGTAATTACAATATAATGTAATTCAGTGTAAGTAATTATATTATGATGTAATTCACTGCAATATGGAATGTCCGGAATTTTTTTTAAATTTTTGTAAAACTATATTAGAATTAAAGAGAAAAATGAGACGAGTTTAATGGTGTAATCTTTATAAAAAACTAACATATATAAAAAAGTTGTAGAGGTTTTAAAAATAAAATAGGTAAACTTTTAAAAAGATAAAAAAAAAAAAAGTACATTAAAAGAGTGTACCTTATGACACTTGTCATCACCTTATTAAATTTGTATTTAAGTGGTTATGTAAAATGTCTAAACTATCCTTTTTTATTAAGAAAATAATATTGACACATGGCATGATCTTATAACAGTTGAACAAGATCAATGCTTTAGAAAAGGTTAAAGAGTTCTTACAAAAACATAGAGTTCTCATTTCAGCAATACAATATATATATATATATATATATATATATATATATATATATATATATATATATATATATGTCTTTGTTAGCCCATGGTCCGGTTATTAATTAAGTGTTAAATTCTAGTGATTTTGAAATTTTCTCTTGTTCTTGTCATTTTAGTTCGCTATTACTACGGTCAGTCATAGCCAGCCGGTTCAACCCCAAACGTTCTAATGAACGCAAACCGAATTGGTGAAGAGATTGATTCCTGGTTAATAGGCTTGGCTAAACTGATTTTAAAAACCAATGCACACACCTGCCATGGGCCATGGTAGAAAGCTGTAAGATATTTCTTGAATAGATGGACTCATCGGAGTTGTCAAATAAACGGATTTTGGGCTTTACATTTAGATCTAAATATACCGTTGGTAAATTTGGAATTTTAAAAACAATCACTGTATTACATAATTCATAAAGGAGTAGAAGTAAAGAAGGTAAATAATCATTTTTAACATAATTACTCTAAAATAGAATTTTGCTTTGGGCTAAGGTCACTTTTTTAATAGTAAATATTTTATATATGACTTATAATTGTAAGAAAAGCTAACTTTAATCGAACGAGGAATTATATGGATAAAAGTGGGTGTTCAATCCGCTTAGTCCATCCAATATCTAGCTTTTTGTTCCTATTCCCAATCCACAAAGTATTAAACTATAAACAAACAAACAAACAAACATACCCAGTGTCTCCCGCTGAAGAGCAGGGTCTGGGAGGGGTATATGGTGGCAAGTCTTTCCTCTAACTAGAAAGATAGAGAGACCGCTTCCGAAGAGACCCCCGACTCGTTAACACATGCAATAACAATAACAATCATCATACAACGCATATACAAAGCATATAACAAAGCATATAACAAAGCATATAACAAAGCATATAACAAAGCATATAACAAAGCATATAACAAAGCATATAACAAAGCATAACAAAGCTACCGAAACCACTAAAAGTCCTTAATTTTGATTCTACGCCTCCACTCACTCCTATCCTCGATCATGTGCTCAGAGAGGTGCAAGTGTACCATATCCTGCCTAATTCTCTCTTCCCAAGTCAACCTAGGTCTTCCTCTACTCTTCCTACCCTCTATGATGATGTTCTCCACTGCTCTGACCGGAGCTGCCATTGGTCTCCTCTTGACATGTCCATACCATCTTAATCTTCCCTCTCGTATTTTATCTGCAATAGGAGCCACTTCTAGCTTCTGTCTAAACACTTCGTTTCTTATCCGATCCAGTCTTGTATGGCCACACATCCACCTTAGCATTCGCATTTCCGCAACCTCTATTTGTTTCTCGTGTGATTTCTTTATGGCCCAGCAGTCTGTTCCATATAGCATAGCTGGGCGTACCGCCACTCTGTATAGTTTTCCCTTGAGTTTTGCTGGAAACCTCTTATCACATAGGATCCCTGATGCTGCTCTCCACTTACACCATCCTGCTTGGACACGGTGAGCTACATCGCTGTGTATCTCTCCGTCCTCCTGCAGGTACGAGCCCAGGTATTTGAATCTAGATGTCCGTGGTACCGGCATACCCTGGATACTGATTTGGGTGTCCTCTTCCTCGTCGCCACCAAAGTTACAATGCATGTATTCCATCTTAGAGCGGCTTATCGTTAATCCTCTGCTCTCTAGCGCTGCTCTCCACTGCTCTAGCTTGTCGTTAAGCATCATTTTAGATTCTGATATTAAGACAATATCATCCGCGAAGAGCATGCACCACGGGACTGACTGTTGTATATGCTTAGTCATCTCATCCAACACTAGTGTGAAGAGAAATGGGCTCAATGCCGATCCTTGGTGTAGTCCCACTTCCACTGAGAATGAGTCTGTGTCTCCTACCGGTGCTCGCACACATGTTTTTGCCCCGTCATACATATCCTTAATTAATTTGATATACCTCTCTGGTACTCCTCTATGTCGTAGGCTTTCCCAAATTAGTTGTCTCGGTACACTGTCATAGGCCTTTTCTAGGTCTATGAATACCATATGGAGGTCCCTTTTCTTTTCTCTATATTTCTCCATTATCTGTCTTATGAGGTGTATGGCTTCTGTTGTAGAGCGTCCTGGCATAAATCCAAATTGGTTTATTGCTATCTGGGTTTCCCGTCTAATCCTCGTGTCAATAATTCTTTCCCATAGTTTCATCGTGTGACTCAGCAGCTTTATTCCCTGTAGTTTTCGCAGCCTTGGATATCTCCTTTTTTCTTATATATGGGGACTATGACACTGGTTCTCCACTGGTCTGGCATCTTCCCTGTCTTAAAGATAGTGTTGAATAGATCTGTTAGCCATTGGAGTCCCTCATCACCCAGGCATTTCCACACTTCAATCGGTATGTTGTCTGGGCCCACGCTTTAGCCCTTCCCATTCTCTTCATAGCTCTTTTTACTTCGTCTACTGTGATGCTTCTACAATAGCACAGGTTTTGTTGCGTTGTTTGGGTTGTTCTATCCATCTCCATTTGTTGATTTGGGTTGGTTTTGTTGAATAAATCATCGAAGTAAGTTTTCCATCTCTCCTTGATATCTTTCTCCTTCACCAAAACCTTTTCATCCGCCGCCTTTATGAACTTAACCATTCCCCGGTCCTGTCTGCTTCTTTCTCTTGCCTTGGCTATCTTAAACATGTCATGCTCTCCTTCTTTCGTCTCTAATCGCTTATACATGTTTTCGTATGCCGCGTTCTTTGCCTCTGACACCGCTTTTTTTGCTTGTCTCTTAGCGTCCCTGTACTTTTGTTTTAGCTCTGCGTGTTCTTCCTCACTGTTACATCGTATGAGCTCTCTAAAACTTTGTTGTTTGATACGTATCTTCTCCTGTACATTTTCGTTCCACCACCATGATTCCTTATGACCAACTGTCCTTTTTGTTGTAACTCCAAGCGTTTCTTTAGCTGCTTGGGTGATCCTAGTTGCCATAGCCTCCCACTTTTGGTTTGCTTCTTCCTGTGGCCCATTTTGGATCATTGTATGACTTTATCTCTATAATTCACATATATTTGTAGAGGTTATAAATACTTGACGTGAATACTTTCATAACTACTTCTTGAACTGATCTTACAAGTAGAATTTGAAATAGTATTGTCTTTGTATCCTCAAACCTGACATGCATATTAGAACTTGATTATATAAAAGATCATTCGTTGATATTGTCTCTCTCGCACTCTCTCTAACGAGATGATTATTAGGAGATGAGATAGAAACGCCTGTAAGTATAGTAAGAGTCGTATCAGTCAAGATGTGATATGTATACTTGTTAACCCGAACTGGTGTCAAATGCATGGTCGTGCTCAAACTAGGAGACCGCTTTGAATCTGGATCAATAAAGAGAATAGCTAAATTTTATACGAGAATTATTACAATTCATGACATGTTAAAATGATATGTCTTGCACAGAAAATGTGGGGAAAACAATTGATTAAATAGATTAAATGGATTAAATATGATTACAACTCATAATTTTGATTATGACTTGAAATCATGACTTGTGATCTTAAGTTGTCAATTGAGAATAATCATATATCACACACAAGTCCAAAAACACTTGGCTAGTCATAAAGTATGAAGAATGAGTCCTATCAAGTACAATAATCATGCTCATTTATAAAATACAAAATCCTTATAAACTTGAAGTATCAAGGTGAATGGATATGTTTGGAATGATGGAAGAAACCTTATAAACTATTATCTATATTACAAAGAAGAACTGCATCTACAGTGTTCTTCTTTTATTGGTTGAGTTTTTTACAAAGGCCTTGTTCCCGGCCGATCTCACAGTTAGTTTTGAACATCAGAAACACAATTTCTTGAACATCAAATTTCATTAATATACGTAGCGGAACATACAAAATTATAATCGTTTAAACATTTACACCAAAAGATAACTATCATTATCAATCCAAAAATCTGTGCCAGGATGCCAGTCTCGATTATATGTCAGGTTGCTTCCCTATCCATGCTAAGCTCGCTCCATAATGTATAGCATATTTGTCAATCTAATATGCATACAAAAAGTCAGCGACACTGAGTGAGCTCTAGGTTTACTTTAATAAAACTTTATCATACATGTATACTTTATCATACTTTAACCTTGTTTAAACTTTTAGCTTTTTTTATCATACTTTAACATCTTATAAATTTTAACTTCTCGCTTACATTAGAGTAAGATTACTTTATCAATTATAGAACTCGTTCTATAACTATACTTTAGCCCTTTACTTTATCGTTTACTTTATCGTCACGTTACCCATACTTTGTCATTACTTTATCCTGTACTTTAGCTTTGTTCTTTTACCCTATCACTAAACTTAGCATAAAGCTTAGTTCCTTTAACGGCTCGGGCATATCCAAATTACACCCCTATGTGAGTACATCGATGTGTAACTCCTATGTGAGAATGCGCCAAGCATATATCCTTTAACGGCACGGGCATACCCAAAGTATACCCCAATGTGAGTAAACTGATGTGTAACTCATATGTGAGAATGCGCCAAGCATATCTCCTTTAACGGCACGGGCATACCCAAAGTATACCCCTATGTGAGTACACCGATGTGTAACTCCTATGTGAGAATGCGCCAATCATATCTCCTTTAACGGCATGGGCATACCCAAAGTATACCCCTATGTGAGTAAACCGATGTGTAACTCATATGTGATAATGCGCCAAGCATATCTCCTTTAACGGCACGGGCTTACCCAAAGTATACCCCTATGTGAGTACACTGATGTGTAACTCCTATGTGAGAATGCGCCAAGCATATCTCCTTTAATGGCATGGGCATACCCACAGTATAGCCCTATGTGAGTGATTGCGGTTTGTCAGGCCTAATCAAAAGTAATTTATAATGGTCCAACTCACCTAAGATAGCTAGGGTAAGTCGGGTCGATCCGTAGGGAATATGTGAAAAGTGTGGTTCAATTTATAAAGTTGAAAGCTTTATTAAAAATAATTGCAAATTAACTAAATTGCAAAAGGTACTTGAAGTTAAAAAGTAGAGTTGATTGTAAAAAATGATGGGAAAGAGTAATCTCCTCCGGGTTAAGGTTTACAACTTAGATTTGCTTTGATAGTTAAAAGTGGTTACATAGACATAGCCGGTTTGATTTGATTAACGACAATAGATTGAATGAGATTGTTGTTAAAAAACTACTCGAATCATATCCTACATTTGTATTACCCAACCCCATCCAAAACTGACTTTTCCAGATGAAAAGAAATCTAAAACAATCAAAACGGAACAATTGAGTTGAAAGCAACACACGTATTTTAGATTCTTCAAACAATAAATAATGTTACTCGGCTTAACTTACCGTGTTCAAACATTAACTCAACAAAACCATCAAGAACAAGTCATAGTATAAACCCTAACACCCGGAGAAGATCACGTGTGGATTAGCAGGACATGGAAACGAAAAACAAATCAAAATCGAAGGTAAACATTGTATCTAACGTTAAAGATTCAAACCGAATGATAAAAATAAGATCTTGAGCCTTGAAATCGCCTTTGGGAGCCTTTTGGATCACTTGGGGTCATTCTTGGGACTTGGGGGCGGCTTGGAATAAAAGATCACCCTGAAAACCTAATTTTTACGCCTTATAAGTGATTTCAGCGCGTCACGTACCGTAGGTCAGCTTTCCACCGTAAGTTATGGTAGGGCATTCTATTTAGTTTTTGAGCTGATGAACCGTAGGTCATCTTTCGGCCGTATGTCAGGTTAGGGGGTATACCGTGGGACCTTTTTCCACCGTAGGTCATGGCCGACAAGCTTTGTCCGGTTCTTGTTTTCTTCATAATTTTTTGTTCAAACTCCGTTTTCCTGTTTGCGGCCACATTCTCGTAATTGAATTACCCATCACCTCATCTATCATGGTCTTCACTTACCATCCATGTTCATTCTTCAAAACCCATCAAATGATTGTGTTTAACCTACAAAACATCAAATGATCATAGTTAACATATTCAACACAATCATTTATACTTAAGCACATTAGATACATTAAAGTTAACCATTTAACCATGATAAATATCATTCCAAACCCCTTACATCATATCCCCACACTTGTTTCTCACTTGCCCTCAAGTGAGGTTGCTTTTAAAACTCAACAATTCAGGTCAAAACTTTTTCAAATAAGACATACGATTACTAACCACCACTAAAGGTTCAAAGTCATACCCGATTCCTAAACTTTATAATGATGAATCAGTTTACAACCACATAACCTTAAGCCCGTTGGATTGCCTAACTAAAATTCTTAAACTCTAAGTGGCTCCCTTGCACACGTCACACCCCTCATAATAAACTCTCCACTCAGTGTAATTTCTAGACTCGACAAAAGATGTGCCAGATATTTCTGAACACTCACGTAATGATACAAATTAGTGAGCATAGGCTTGTAAAGCAATCAATTCTCCACCCGCTAACGTGATAATTCACATCAATCATGAGGGCTTTCATAGGGTTGTAGTGTTAGGCTTAGGTTCGGGTAGGAATTATTTGGGAAATAGTGACTAAGGTGATGGAAAACTCGAAATAGCTACTTATTCAATGTCAAAAACAAACTATGATGCTTCTCAACACATCTTATTTACTAAATACAATGTTTTACTTGTCACCTAACTCGGTCATTCAACCTAAGTTACTTTGACACTTTTCTTTGCTTTTTCCCATTTTTTCTTTTTTTTTTTTTTATTTTTTAAATATGCCCACTGGATTTCAACTTAAACTTAGTCGTCTTCCAACTATAATTCAAAACTTGATACAGATCAAACATACTTTACTAATTCAAGTTCCATCACAAGGTTAAACAAACAAAAAGGCTAACAAAAGGCTTAATGGTTATGATAATGGATTTAAGCAGAATGAACGAGGAAACAGACTTAAAATTGGTGACTAATGGATAAGTGTGGGATAGGTGGATCCAATGGGGTTATTCTATGGTTAATCCTATTGCCTCAATCATCTTAATGTGAATCACGGTCTCGAGTCTCGAAGTGTACACACTTCACAAGTTCTACCACTAACATATGTGATTGCACATTCAAATAAGCAAGTAAGATATGTAACAAGTTAAAGGCTTCTTACCAATGGAAATCACGGATTCGGGTTACCGACATGAACTATGCAAGTTTACTACACCTAAGGTTTGCTTATCCTAGTTAGGCATTCCTTTTCTAACTTTCACAAACATCCCGAGTATTAAACATTAAAGGAATTAACCATGACTAAGAACCTCTTCTAACAGTTAGTATTTTAAAGAAAAATATTAAAATTTTCAATTTTTGTCTAAATTTCCATTTCTCTAAAATATGCCTGCCTGGGCTCCTCCATCCCCACACTTGGGATACATTGTCCCTAATGTATGGTTGTTTCAAATTCAACATGATTTTTTGTGATATTTACCAACCCCAAACACTCCCCCAAGTGCAAAACAAAAATAGCAAATAAATTCAAAGAAAGGTCACGTGGACCCGATGGTAGATGATCTGATAGTGTGCTTCCCCACACTTGCATGTTTACATCTGCTTGAAACTAAAAAGACAAAACAAAAACTAAAAAATTAATAACACTCACTTTCGTAGGAATCACGGTTGCATTTAGCATATGCAACAAGCCTTTTAAACCTCTCGATAGGCCCGAGTGGACGAGTGAAGTCTCGTGAGGGTTTCTAGTGAACACACCCACAAAGTTCCAAACAAAAAATATCATAAAATAACTAAAAATTACAAACATCTCAGGTTGCCTCCTAAGTAGCTAAATTTTAGGTCTTCAGCCAGACCATACATGTCTTCAGCCAGACCATACCAGACCATACCTGTCACTCATGGTGGTCGAAAGTGGTGCTTGCCTTCTGAGAGTTCTATAACTGTTTGCCTTTGTTGATCTAGTAGGTTTCCAACGTCATCCAAACATGCACCGAACATTGTTGTCTTAACTTGAGCATTTTTAGGATCAGGCAGATCACCAACTTTTTTCTTCCATTTTGGCTTCTCATGCTTTATTTCCGTCTCCATCACTGGCTCTTTATTTTCTTTTGAATCTACAAACTCTTTCAAGTCCACCTGTTTATCCCTATTATACTTGCAACCATTATCAAAGTTATGTGCTCGTTTACATGTGAGAGTAGGGAGGAACACATACGTTAGTAACATTTTTATCAAAAAGTTTATCATTAACAAGATAAGTGATCGCCTTTGAAAACACATGAAAACGTAACTTGTGGGTTTCACATGTCATATCAATTGTTCCATCCCGACAGTTGATTTGAGCACTGGCAGTTGCCAAAAATGGTTGACCTAAAATAACCTTTGGTTGCTCGTTTGTTCTCACTGGAGCATAATCAAGCACCATAAAGTCCACCGGGTAGTAGAAATCTCCCAACTTTATGATCACATCTTTTACCATCCCTCGAGGACTTTTGCAAGTCAAGTCAGCTAACACCATGGTGGTGTCAACCTCCTGTAAAGGGCCGAACTCATACTGATCATATAACGCACCAGGCAAGATACTAACACCTACCCCATAATCCAAGAGTGCCCTTTTTATCTTAAACCTCTCCAATTTGATTGGAATGACAGGTTCTCCTGGGTCATTCTCTTGTACTGCATCAACTTCATTTTCCTTACATGCAACTTGTTTTGAAAAAGAAGTAAAGTCGTCAGTGAAAATTTCAGAATTAGGAAGGATACTAACCGAATTAATGTGGACATTTTTCATGTTCTTTGTGGTTGTCCCTTGATGTTGTGGATTCATTATCGTATCACTTGGTAGCTTCCCCGGATCTTTCCTAAGAGCTGCCACTTCTTCTACTAGTTGACCAACTTGCTTGCTCAAAGCCTCATGATTCTTGTCTCGAACCTCATTAGATTTCTTCATCTCCTTTAAAAAATCCAAGAGCTCTCAGTTTGTTGGTTCTGCGTTTGTTCCTGATGTGCCTTGGTTTTGATTGCTTTGATAATTCCTTTGACCACCCCCATTGTAACTCCCCTGATTATACTGACCACTTTGAACCATTGACCTATTCTGATATTATTGATGAGAATTACCTTGAAAATTCGGGTTCATCTGGTTGACTGGGTTACCATATCTGAGGTTTGGGTGATTTCTCAAACCGGGGTGATAGGTGTTATTGTTGGTGTTGCAATATGGTCGCCTATCACCCTATACATAATTCACCTCTTCCACCCCCTCATCAAACTCTGGACAATCTCTGGTAGTATGTCCAGGTTCACCACATTCCTCGATATGCTACGAGACTGAGCTTGTCTTTTTGAATGTATGCTCATCCGTTCTAGTAACTCCCAGTCATCATCCTCAGTATTTGTCAACATTCCCACACTTGCCGAGTTTATATCTCTTACATCTTCAGCAGATAACCCATCATAAAAGGAGGAAATCAATTCCATTGGGGAATGTCATGATGGGGATAAGTTCTCAATAACTCCTTGAACCTTGTCCAAGCTTTATGAAATGGCTCATCTTGTTGTTCACTGAATGTCCTAATGGCGATTCTAGCTTCACTAGTTTTCTACTGGGTATAATACTCCTCTAAAAAGGCCTGCTGCATTTGCTCCCATGTATAAATACTAGCAGCAGGTAGTGAGTGGAACCACTTTTTCGCATTTCCTTTCAATGTAAATTAGAACAGAACCAGCATCACTTCCTCTGGTGTAAAGCCTTGTGCCCTAATGGTCTCGTAGATGGAACTGAACTCTTGTAGATGTAATCCATGAAATTCTGGAAGAATAGCCAGACTGTTGGACCTAATCTCAAATGATCTCCCTCTCATTTATGGTCTGACTATGGGTGATGATGCTCCAGCTACGGTAGGGCAAAAATAGATGTCAACCCCTTGAATGATAGCTTGGTATGGTTGAAGCCCGGGTTTTCGATTCGCCTTAGGAAATTCTTGCCTTCTACCTTGACCTCGGCCCTGATTCTGCCTCTGCTACCTTGGTTGTTCATTCTGTCTGTATCAGCCATGGTTGTTATTGTGTTCATTGTATTGCACATCCTTATCAAGATATTCATCTTCATTCTCATCATTCTATCCATCTACCTCATCATCTCATGTATGGATACTCAACCTATTGAATCTTCCCTCTTACTCTTTGATCCTGTTAACCCCCCACTGCTGTCTCGGATTATGTCTTGGATTTCTTTAACAGTAGGGGTTTTGTCTTGGTTAAGGGTAAGGATTTTGTCTCTGGGGTGGCTGGTTTTGAGCAATTGGATTTTGTCTTTGTGGGTTGTTTCGTGGTTGTAAATTCGGGTTTGCTAATGGGTCATTGGGTTGGTTCGGTGGAGGTTGGTTTTATGGTGGATTTTGTGGTTGATAATTGGGTGGATTTTGGTTAAATTGTGGTGGTGGGTTTGGATTTTCCATCTTACACTCCATGACTACACTTGTTGATTGAGCTTTTATTTGGGATTGTGCTCGATATCTTCAAGCGGTCTTCTCGATTTCAGGATCAAACGCTAACAGATACTTGTTCCTTGCGTACACGGAGCTGTTACCTGCACACACAAGCGCACCTAGGGTAACAAAGAAAAGAGAATAAATAAAATAAGCAAAACAAATAAAAATTTGAACTTGACACTTTGCGCACTAACTCCCCGACAACGGCGCCATTTTGATTGCGGTTTGTCAAGCTTAATCAAAAATAATTTATAATGGTCCACTCACCTATGATAGCAAGGGTAAGTCGGGTCGATCCGCAGGGAATATGTGAAAAGTATGGTTCAATTTATAAATTTGAAAGCTTTATTTAAAATAATTGCAAATTAACTAAATTGCAAAAGGTACTTGAAGTTGAAAAGTAAAGTTGATTGTAAACAATGACGGGAAAGAGCAATCCCCTCCAGGTTAAGGTTTACAACTTAGAATTGCTTTGATAGTTAAAAGTGGTTACATAGACATAACCGGGTTGATTTGATTAAAGACAATAGATTAAACGAGACTATTGTTAAAAACTACTCGAATCATATCCTACGTTTTTATTACCCAACCCCATCCAAAACTGACTTTTCTAGATGAAAAGAATTCTAAAACAATCAAAACGGAACAATTGAATTGAAAGCAACACACGTATTTTAGAATCTTCAAACAATAAATAATATTACTCGGCTTAACTTACTGTGTTCAAACATTAACTCAACAAAAACCATCAAGAACAAGTCACAGTATAAACCCTAACACCCGGAGAAGATCACGAGTGGAATAACCGGACATGGAAACGAAAAACAAATCAAAATCGAAGGTAAACATTGTATCTAACGTTAAAGAAGCAAATCGAATGATAAAAATAAGATATTGAGCCTTGAAATCGCCTCTAGAAGCCTTTTGGATCACTTGGGGTCGTTCTTGGGACTTGGGGATGGCTTGGAATGAAAGGTCACATTGAAAACCTAATTTTTACGCCTTATAAGTGATTTCAGCGTGTCAAGTACCGTAGGTCAGCTTTCCACCATAAGTTATGATAGGGGCATTCTGTTTAGTTTTTGAGCTGATAAACCGTGGGTCATCTTTCGGCCGTAAGTCAGGTTAGGGGGGTATACCGTGGGACCTGTTTCCGTCGTAGGCCATGGCCGACAAGCTTTGTCCGATTCTTGTTTTCTTCGTAGTTTCTTCGTTCGAACTCCGTTTTCCTCCCCGTTTGCGACCAAGTTCTTGTAATTGAATTACCCATCACGTCATCTATCATGGTCTTCACTTATCATCCATGTTCATTCTTCAAAACCCATCAAATGATTGTGTTTAACCTACAAAACATCAAATCATCATAGTAAACATATTCAACACAATCTCTTATACTTAATCACATTAGATACATTAAAGTTGACCATTTAACCATGATAAATATCATTCCAAACCCTTACATCAGTGAGTACACTGATGTGTAACTCCTATGTGAGAATGCGCCAAGCATATCTTCTTTAACGGCACGGGCATACCCAAAGTATACCCCTATGTGAGTACACCGATGTGTAACTCCTATGTGAGAATGTAACGAATACAATCCTCCTTTGACAGTGCTTGCAAGGCTTCTTTAGCGCGCTTTAATGTTTTTCGCAGCTGTGCTTTATCGGGTAACTATTCTTGAATTATTATCAAGTTCTTTATCGTTCACATGTGACTTTATCATCATTCTTTAACCAGTTTAACTGTAATGATATATATATATAGACACACACACATATGTATATATATATACATACTTTATCTCTTTAGCATTAAGTTCATCGTTTGTTTATCCTTATCGATCGTTATACGGGTTAACGTTACACATAAACTATCAAGTTTTCGCGCAAGAACCTCTATTCGCGTGAGTACTCTCTATTCGCGCGAGAACTCCTCAATCACATGAGAACTCCTCAATCGCACGAGAACTCCTCAATCACGCGAGAACATCATCCTTCGTGTGAGAACCTCCTCTGATGTGACAGCTTGCTAGACAAGTTTCCTCATTCACGCGGGAACTTTCGTAAAGTAACCGTTAGGCACGAAAAACCTACTGTTCATGCGAGAACTCTCTCCCCACACGATAACTTTTCTGTTGCATAAAACTTTATCCACAAGTTATTGATCCTTTAGCTACTTTAACATATAATACGTACTATAACAGTTTATATCATCATACTTTGTCAAATCATTCATTTAGGTGTGCATATTAGCCCCAAAACATGGAAAACACATAAAAAGTGGGGTCTAGAAACTCATCTCGTCAAGTATTAGTACTAACATGACCTTGCGAAGCCTTATCGAACGAAAAACTACATAACCACATGTTATATTCATCAACAATCATTCCTAAGTACATAATACAAGTTAGTACACGAGTTACATACCTTAACGTCTCATTTCTTTGCTTTCTCTCTCTAAACAGTCGTCCTCTCTCTCTAGCAACAACACTTTTCACATAAGTGAGTGCTAGGCATGAATGTTCGTAGATTTTTGTACCCATTTGTACTTTTCGCAGACTTCTCGCACGACAACTTTCCTCTCGCGCGAGAACTACCTTTCGTGCGAAAACACTGCTTTCGCGCAAAAGCTTTTCTGCTCTCCTTTTTCTGGAAGTTTTCGGGTGTTACATGTTGGTCGGTTAATTTTTGGCTTCTTTGTATTGATTTAGTGTGTTGATTTGTTTTTAGTTTTCCTTTCATGTGTTGCACAGTATGTGTTTGATGAAATGCTTAGAGTATATATGGATGGTTGTTTTTATTTGTCTTTGTTGTTGCATGTTGATCTTGCTTTTTGATCCAACACCTTTTCATTTCATTGTTGTTTCTCTTGTGACATGCATGATTTATAGTGTTGCTGTTTTGGGATTCTTTCTTTTTGTTGCGTGTTTTTTTGTTTAGTGTTTATTTGGTGTTTTGGTCTCTTCAGTGTGTTTTTTGTGCCTCTGTAACTCTTGGTGTAACATATTTTTTTCCTTGCATGCTTATTGGTTGTTTTTTTGCTATGTTTTGTTTGTCTCAAAAACTTTGGTTAGCAGTTGTTGGAGAATTTCTTTAGAGATAGAGGCGAGCCAAAGAGAAATTATAATCATATTAGACATCTTAATTATTCATCATTAGTATAATAC
The DNA here is from genome assembly GCA_024085815.1 of Flaveria linearis. Taxonomy (NCBI): domain Eukaryota; kingdom Viridiplantae; phylum Streptophyta; class Magnoliopsida; order Asterales; family Asteraceae; genus Flaveria; species Flaveria linearis. The sequence continues at coordinate 58,334,982 of CM044014.1, read as the reverse complement.
ATAATCATTCAGAGGCAAATGTCAGAACCATTCAGACATTTACTCGTGAAACAAACAGTATTAACCATTAAGTCCTAAATCATTCAGACATCTGAATCATTAAGAGACTGATTCAAATGTTGCGATATAGCCCCTTAGCAAGTCAAATGATGCTTTATTGAACCTCAAAAGTCTAGTAAAATGGAATGGAGAGGTGTGAAAAAGCCTTGATCATATTAGACATAAAGTTCACAAGAAAAAGATGGAGTTGATGTGTGATGAACCATGATCGCTATATCAATCGTGGTCGGTGGAGAGGTCAAAAAGTGTTTTTGGTGTTTTTTTCTTGTGTGTCTATAAATAAAAACCTCCTACCCCTTCTCTTATATACCCTTTTTTCTCTAAACATTTTGTAATACTGGAAAAACATCTCTCACCAATTCTATCATATTAAACATCTTTGAAAGTGAGAGGATCAAGATTAAAGTTCAACGAAAAAAAATTATGCTGCAACTTGTATTTATATTCTTTCACTTGATTTGTACTTATGTAATCGTGTATTATCACTATAGCTTAAGTTTTATAAGATCCATCAAGTGTTAAGAATTTTATCATGTGAGATGATCACTTCCACTAGAGAAAATAGAAAGAATAAGGTGATCACTTTCTTTGTAAAGTAAGAAGTTGTACATCCGTGATCTCTTCCATTCAAGAGAAGATTTAGAGAAGAAAACTCTCAATAGAAGATTGGAGAGAGGATATAGTGTGGATTAGTTAACATCCATTTGAACCTCTATAAATAGTTTTATCATTCCTTTCCTTAAACTCGTTACATTACATATATTATTGCTTACATTGCATATATTGTTGATTAATTGTGTATTCGACCAAGAGCTCTATTCAAACATAAAGTTTTAATTGAGATGTTTAAAGTAAACTTACCCACGCCCCATCAAGATAGATAGCCAGGTATTGTTATAATAGTAAAGTAAGAGTTCTTTGACTATTTCTAATGGTGAGTGACTTGTAAAAGTATCCTACTTCGTCATGGGAAGTGAGATGTCACTATACGTCCACCACTATGTACATAGACATATGGTTAAGACTTGCGCAAGTGAAAGATTATTGGACCTAAATTAACAAGGCGTAACAGTTTTACCAGTGAAGTATGGACTTAAAGAACCACATACAAGCAATGGCATACAAGTAGTATGTTTAAGAGTATAGACATATATACAGAGAGTAAGATTGTGGCACTAATTATTCGTGGAATAATTTATAATAATCCAATTAATATTAATTATTATTATGTGAGTGATTTATAATAACTAGAGATGAATATTTTGATTTAATTGGTAATTATATATAACTAGAAATTCACGTCGCGTGTTGCAGCGGCCAATCTTCTATCCATGATCATTGTCAAAATTCTCTTCATACGTTAAATGAAAAACATCAAAGAAACCATGTTTTTGCTTTTTTGTTTGCTTAGTTACTTGTTATAATAAAAGTATTCACACGACATGCACAAACCAATACAAACATGACCATAACTTCAAATAGTATACACTAATATGTTAGTTTAGGCTTAGAAATGTGTTGTCGTTGTGGCTGCAAATAACAATTACCACGCCAAAACAACAAACATGCAATATTTTTTTTGCGTATCATAGTCTCTAATCTTATTAACAGAAGAATGAAACCCAAACAAAAAGTACACTATAACCACCAATAATTCAATCCAAATTGCATTTCAATTCTCCCAAATGATATACCAAAAGACTTCTCATATAAGGTCATGATCATCAAGAACATCCAAATATCCAATAAGATCTCTCGTATGAGGTAATCTCATCACCATCGAGCCAAGTACCAGCGTTGCATCATCATCATCAACAATTAGAGGTCTATTTCTCTCAGATGAGTCATGCTTCATCATCATTGACCGTGCTACAACTCAAAAATAAATCTTTTTCTCCATATATAAAACCCTAAATCTAAAAGCTCTAAAATATGAAATGGGGGTTTAGATTTTATAACTAACACAGAACAAACTTAAAAAAACCAAACAACAATAAAAGAGTTACTCGGAGAGCAAGAAAGAGACGCCATGGAGGCCGGCAACGGCCAGAGAAGACCACCGGATAGGATCCTCTCTCTCTTCCCCTCTCTCTCTGCCTTGCTTTTGTTCTTTCTAAGTTTCACTTTGTACAAAGAGAGATCAAGGTTATCTAAGAGAAACAGAGAACTTGCAAGGAACGGAGATCTAAGATAAACAGAGCAACGACAATATCCGACCACGACAGACCAAGCTAGCGTCGCCGAAAACGGCAAGCCAAGCGGTCATCGTAGTCATCTTTCCTGAAGAAATGCGTAAGCGAGACCCCAAAACGGGACCGCAAGCGGCCGTCGTTACTTTCTCCAAGGTTTCTCTCTCTAACCCTCTATCTCTCTAGTGTGAACCAAATGAACAGGATCCTCCCTTAAAAGGTAAATAGTGATGGGCTTAAGATAAACACCCATAACCTTTTGTGGTAGAAATGAAAAGAAGAAAAAGCTCACTTGAGCAAGGACATCTTGGTTTAATAGGTATTATAATTTAACCCACATATGTCGCAAAATACATACATGGGTAAAAAATCGAATTGGGTCAAATGCAATTTGATTGGACTTGTTAATTGAACCATAATTTTTATTGTATCGTAATAACTCTAGTATAAAAATTATTCAAAATCTCATGAAAAGAATTATGGTTTTGTAGATTTAAGAAAAGGGTTCTATTCACATAGAAATAACAAGCAATATGAGAGAAAAAAACTCTAGCCCGTAGCTACCCTTGTGATTTTTGGTTGCCCTTCTCCCTCTTTGTATTGCAATCGACTTCAACAAAGTAGTTCGGGTTTTTTTTCTTTGATTCAAGTTTGATGATTCACGTATTGACTAACACCTCAGTTGTTCTTTTGTTGCGGATATCAATTGTGAGGCTCATCCCTTCATTCCAACTAGACCAAATTAGGAGTTTTAAATTTTCGATTCTTTTCTTCGTTTCCGGTATATTTTTTGTGGCAACTAGATTTCTATTTAATTTGATCAAAGATAGTATATTTTTTTGTGGCAACTAGATTTCTATTTAATTTGATCAAAGATAGTTTTCGAGTACTTTAATTCGCCCACTACACAAACCTGATTTGTATATTACTATTTTATTAGTCCTTTTCAAAACATTTAATTGTTTTCAAAAGTTTTATAAAAAATCATTACGATGTTTTTAATTATTTTCACTTATGGTTTAATATAAATTATATTCAAACAACGCTACGCCCCGTAAAATATAAGTTTAGATCTAAATGTAAGCCTAAAATCCTTTGCTAGGTTCCAGAAATCAATCTCTTCCACCTGCTCAATTTGCGTTCATTAAAACGTTTCGTGTAACCAGCTGGCTATTGGCTAGATCGGACCAAACCAAGGAACCAGAACGACGAGAACATTACAAGATTTCAAGATCACTAGAATGTGACAATTGAATAACCGCAAGCATAAACAATGACATGTAATAATATAATATTTAGTTACAAAGTGACACTTTCAACCGGTTTTTAATCTCTTTTTTTTTAATCTGTATAATACTTATTGGTGAATTAAGGCATACGACTCCAACATTCATCATTCAATCAATCCCCAAATCACAAAACTCCATGGATTCACCTTTTCAAATCGAACCCACAAACAAGAAATCAAAACTCCCACACCATGATCATAATCATAACGATGAACATCAAACCATTGATGGCGATCATTTCAAACTTGAGAATTTACCAATTGATGTACTCTTAGAGTTCCTCATAAGACTCCCATTTCATCTCTAATTCAACCTGCTATCAATCCACCCTGAGCTACCGCAGCTCCACCACTCCACGGACGGCGAACGACGACCCACTGCTTATGTTTCACTGCAACGACCCCCTTCGCAACCAACTCTCCTTCGTCGAATTATCCGACGACGACGATGATCGCAACACTGTGAGAATAATATCCACCCCATTCTGTTCATCCATGCCGGAGTTCACCGTCGTCGGATCTTGTAACGGGTTGTTATGCTTGTCAGATTCGTTTTACGGTGAACCCATTTACGTCTTCAACCCCTTTACCCGTGATCATCTTCAGCTTCCGAGATCAAAGCAGTTTCAAGAACAAGAAGTAGTATTCGGGTTCCGGTTTCAATCGCTTACAAACGAATACAAGTTGGTGAAGATTGTTTATTTTAGAAATCCGATGTTGCCGGAGATTCGCCGGCGCCGGATTATCCCCGACAACAGGAGCTACCCGAAATCGGAGGTTCAAATTCTCACAATTTCCGATCAAAGAAACAATAATTCATGGAGGTATGTAGGGGAAGCACCTTATCAGGTTTCAAGACAATCAACAGAAGCTCCGTTAGTTAACGGGAGAATTCATTGGCTGTCGCGACTAACCATCATCTCGTTTGATCTGATCGACGAGCGGTTCAAACCGGTGGCGAAGCCGAGCCATGGTGGAGCTGCTCGTTGCAGTTATCAGCTAACGGTGGTTCGTGGGTGGTTGGCGTTGGTTATTTCATGTGGGTATTGGAAGATGGATATTTGGGTTATGAAGGAATATGGGATTGATGAATCTTGGGTGAAAGAGTCTGTGATTGATGGAGTGTTGACTCCGAGTACGTACACTGGTTAACGTGTGCGATCACCGGATCTGGAGACGGGGTTCGAACCGGAGGGCGGTTAGGGTTCTTTGTGTTATGAAGAGTGGCAAGATCTTGATGGAGTATAGAGATGATCCTAAAGGGAAAGAGTTGAAGAATGTTGTGTTTTCTAAGATGCCTAAATTGTTTGAAACTATTGTTCATGTTGGTACACTCAATTGGATCAATAAATCAATCTAAATATTTTTTTATTGTAGTTGTATCACAAAGTTTCAGAAATTAACTACAACATGTTTTCAAGCAGGATGTCCTATGATAACACTACTAGAAAAACTGCAACAGATGACTTTGGGGTCAGATGACGCGCAAATGCGTGTAAAGGAAAGGGTAGTTATAAATGATAGATGACGCGCATTCGCGCGTCATCTGTTTATGACGCGCAAAAGATGACGCGCATTTTATGACGTGCAAAAGATGACGGGCAATGCGCGTCAAGGAAGGGGTAGTCATAAATGACTAGATGACGCGCATCCGCGTGTCATCTATGAAATTTTTATGACGTGCAATAGATGACGCGCAATGCACGTCATAAAATTAGCTGCATTTTTTATTTTTTTTAATTTTTAATAAATTTACCTGTTGTTTTCTAAAACAAATTGTCGAATAACATTAAAAGCAAAATCCATTAAATACCAACAAAGTTTACAAAAGTTGTTAATTAACAACTACAAAGCATAAAACAAGTCTAAATTCAATTAGTACCAATACTAATACAAGTCCAATACCAATACTAACACAAGTCCAAATATATCATTTCAGGCCTACATATAAATGAAATTCGATACATAGTGCGCCCAATTTTCACGAACTTCATCCAAATCACCATCAGTGTATTCTTCTTTACCTTCTCCAACCTAAGACAAAACCAATTTTATCAAATTAAACTTATCAGTTTTGACCCAAAAACTCCTTTATGTAAAACACTTGTAATTTACTTGACTAGTTTATATTACAAGGCAACAACAATGGCAATTGATACCAATGTGGCCTTATGTTCTTCACATGGCCTTATGGCCTTATATATATATAGATATACATATACATATATATACATATATATATACATATACATATATATACATATACGTTTACATATACATACATATATTTACAAATAGCCCTAACAACTTTTGTAAATTATTTACAATAGCCCTATGGTAATTTACTTATGAAAAACTCATATAAAGACAATCATATTCAATAATAATAGCAACTACAAATCAACAAATGGTAAACATATTATAGGATGGTTTACTTACATTGTTATTGACTAGTATCTCAAGCCCTTCATCAACTATTTCTTTCATGAACTTCAACACATAGTATTCATATTCGGTACTTCCTAGCTGAAGTGGACACTATAATATTGTTTAATGGTTAGCTTAATGAAGTTAATTAAAGGTACAAATTCAAATAAGAATGAAGTGCTCACTGTAGAATTGACCCATTTGAGTTTAGTTTTCCTCTTCTTGGTACCATATTGTGCAACATATAAACCTATTGCCCTATAAAAAAGTTGATCAATTAAGAAATATATTAAAAGAATATAACAACAGATTGATAGTACTGACTCGTAAAGAATCAAGATAATAACAAGTGAATGTTTTCATGTCTAGCACGACCTAGCACCCAATGGTTCCTACAAAAACCCAAAAGCAAATTAAGTTAAACAACTTATATAGTACGATAGAAAATAATCAATGAAGTCACACCCGGGATTGTAGGGCAGTAGGATGATATCATTGTCTCTCTTATAGATAGCCGATTTGCAATGCTTCTACTTGAATCATCACTACTAATTAATAAATGATAGAAAATGAAAATAATTAGTAGTGGCGGTGATAGGCAACGGGTGACAGGTATTAGTAGGTGGTTGCAACACTTCTCGTCCAAAATCAGCCTACTGTGTGATTTAAGTTGGCCCTAAATCTATCCACAAGTAAAAAAAAGGAGTATTTACATATTTCTTCTTTTTAAAGTCATTAATTAAATATCTCCCAAGTCAAAAATCAATTCATATTGCCCCTTGCTAAAACATATATATTACATACTTACCCATTTTATTGAAATTACTTATTGAATTATTATTTTATCGTATTTTCACAAAAGTACTTTTACACATTTCATTTTTTAAGACTATCAATAACATATTTTTTCAAGTTCGAGTCTTTTATATAGATAGAAACAACAAAATTACGTCTCGTTTAAAACTTCATTTCAAAACAACAATAACCGATAATAAACGTTATATCTCTAAATACAAAACATAACTATCAAAAGTTTTAAACAATTATAATAATAAATATGTAAAAATGTAAAAATCCCTAAAAAAGGTATTTAAATCAGCTCGTTTATGATGAATGAGCCCTACGCTAGAACAATGTTAAATAGTAATAGACGTAAAATGGTTCGAACTTGGTTGGTTTGGATAATCAGGACCTCATCTGACCCAATGCATAATATGATCAAAAACACATTGAATAGTAATAAACATGTAAAATGGTTCGAACTTTGCTGGTTTAGATAATCAGGTGCTCATCTGACCCAATGCATAATGTGATCAAAAACAAAACATTGAATACCTTTTTTTCCCCAACAACAATAAGAAAAATAAGACACAATGTAAAACTGTATCCAACAATCTTAGGTCCCTCATCTTAGAGTCGAGTAAGTAATGAATTCGGTTGAAGTGAATTGAAATTGTTGGTGTGGTATAGGGTTCCTTAAGAATGAGGGGCATACACCTTTGCCACTAGGCTATGCTAGTGATTAAATCGATTAGCTATTGGCCTATTGCATAGGTGATAAAAAACATAACTTGAATTGACCCATTCAAACCATTCACTTTCAAACTTTTTTTCATTTCTACCCCGATCCCTTAGACATAAAACATAACTTGAACTAACCCATTTAGACAAGTAAATGGATCGAAATTACAATCACTAGAAACTTTAAATAAAAGGAGTATGACGTACGGTTGTGGTCCATAAACTTTTATCTAGCGGACATGTGTATCCCTTCCATTGAGATGATTTGACAATATACCAATTTGCAACATGAATGTATTTACAAAAGTTTCCCTGCCACACGAAAAGGATCACAAGAAAGTTTGAGAATATAATGCAGTAAAGCATACACAGTTTGTAAGTTTTCTGTAAGATCCTTATTCCTTAATACCATTCTAGAAAATTCTAGGCATATCAAAAAGATATTACAATTGGTGAGAATGCAGTTTGATGATATGAAGATGAACTTTCAATTCTAAAACTCAAGGGGAATGAATCAAACACAATAAAAAAGAAGAGTAATGAGATTATAGTTTGATAACATACAGATGATCTTCCAATTCAAACATTCAACAGATGAATCAAAACATATTAAAAGAGAAGACTGTATCAAGAAGAAAACACAAAAAATAACATAAACTTAACCAGCATCGCGTTACCGGGGATCATTGCCAGATAAAGATATATACACCCAACCAGTTGGCTTGACAAGTTCTACTACTTTTATCTCCTACAATCATTATATAAGTAACCGCATTAAGCTGTATCAGAATCAAAATATTGCGTACTCCAGTAATTAATAATCTAAAATAACAAAAGCCAAAAATCAGAAATTCAAGAAGAACACCTTTAGGTTATGAAAACCATCTCCAGCACGAATTGAGATCTTACTAGGTGTATAACTCTCATCAAGATTAAAATCGACATAAAGCGCCACCAACTGAAAGAGCAACAAAACCCCATTACAGACCTAAAACCCTACTAACTACAACTGAAATTTAAATCAATTAACTTCTGAAATCGATATAGATGGTAATATAAAATCAAACATCTAGGGCTTACTTGAAGCTTAACTTTCTTCTGAAATTGAATGTTAACAAGGTGCGGTTGTGCACCATCTGATCTGATTCCAAAAATCAATCAAACATTAGACACATATTCAAACACACACACACATATCAAAAACACGAGAAATTGGGGGAAATTACATACTGCCAGTAGGTTTCATAATTGTCATCTTGAAGAGATGAAACGCCATTGCCAGGCTTACAGGAGCTTACACTCCAAGCGGCGTTCTTCGCCATCTCACGGAGGTCACCATCCACCACCAGCTGAGGGTTTCCCCCATCAGCTTCGTTTCTTCTTCTCCCTCTGATGATTCCGTCGCCATTTGCTAGTTTAATCCCCCTTAGATCCAATATCTAACAGATTATGATGTGTTCTTGTGCGTAATAGCTGTGAAGTGGAAGAATAACGGTTATACGTAAGTTAATGGAGAAGGGGCTGCGCGGAGAAGAGGCACGCGAAGAAGGGGCGTCGGCTGCGGGGTGGTGGTGGTGGTGGTCGGTCGGCCTGGAGGTATAGTGGATTTAGGGGTGTTCGATGGCTGAAATTTTTGGATTGTGAGGGTTGAGCGCGCGCGGTATAGTGTATAAAGGGGGAAAGGTTTTTTTAATTTTAAACAATGACATACACAGATGACACACAAGAATACGTGTCATCTTTTCTAAAAACTTTTTAAAATCTGACATATATTTTATGATACGCGTAAATGTACGTCATCGTTTTTCGCGCGTTATCTTTCGCGCGTCATCTATTAACAGTTTTGTAGTAGTGTAATATGCGATAATCACGTGTAAATCTTATTAAGGTCAAACACCTTACTGCCTTCAAAAACATTTTCATGTCATAGTGATTATGCATTCTAATTACTTGTGCACTTTGATAAGTAATCCACCATTATTAATATTCAATGAATTTTTAGGAGATGTTTGGTTCGTAAAATGTATTGGAGTCGGAATTGCATTTGGAATTAGAATTAGAATTAGAATTAGAAAGAATTGGATTTGTAATTTAGTATTTTTAAAAGGATTTGGAATCCAAAGGAATCGAATCAATCAAATTAATTATAACTCCAAATGCATTTTAGTGACAAAACACTCATAGAAGAATTAGCAAATCGCCACCACCTCCATGGCTACCAATCACCACCGCTACATATCACCAACTGTCATCGCCATCGTCGCCGACAATCAGCTGCAGCCACCATCGAAAATCAACCGCACCACGATTGGTGGCAGCGGTAATCGATGGCAAGCGGCGACTGGAGGTCGCGACCGGAGGCCAGTGGAGGTAGGAGGCGGCAGCGGTTGGAGGTCAATGGTGGACGTATAGGAGGCGTGCTAGGAGTTATCGGCGGTGGACAGGGGCGGTAGGTGATGGTGGACAGGGCCAATAGGTGGCGGGGCCTTGGGCATTGGTGGTCGGTGGCAGAGGTGAAGACAATCTTCATATGTGGCCATTTATTTCAGCTAGGAGATTCTACCTTTTTTATTGAATTCCTTTAAAAATTGGAAGGAATTGTAATCCTTCATTTGAAGGAAGGAAATTCAAATAATTCCAATTCTAATTCCTTTTTTAACTAAACACATTAATATTGAAATTTAAATTTCAGTTCCAACAAATTCATGTCAACTAAAAACATCGACTGATGAAATTCATATTCCAATTTCATTGGAATGTTTCAACTTCGTGCATACCAAACGCACCTTTACTTTATTATTGTAACAATTACTTTATCATTTCTTTATTAAATATTATGTTGAACATGAGACACGGATTGTGATCATTCTCATATGATATTTAGCAATTCTCTTTTTTTATTCAGTTCAAAGTGGTCTATTCAAACTCTCAGTTTAAAAAAAAAAATACACGGCTATTCATTTATCATCGGTTCAAATTTGCCGATGGGCTAGAGAAGCCAGCCGCTTACAATAGTATTGTAACACCTTGATCAATATTAACCTTAAACAATTGTTTATTTAAAGTGGCTTTAGCGGGGGGCCGTCTCTTTTAGAAAACCAGCTTGCATGCAAAGCAAGCTAGAAAGAGAAACCTGCTACGGGTGTTAGAAATAGAAAGTCTTGTTTAATTTTAAGCTAAAAAATAATGATTCAAAGTTCATCAATGATTTTAATGAATAGACGCTTCTGTTCATGCTTATACATCTGTGTTCGTGCAGAGACATCCTTGCTCATATTTAGATATCATTGCTCATGCATATGTCCGTCCTTTGCTCTTCCGTACGTAGAAGCCTTTGTGCATGTGTATATGTCCTTTGCTCATGCGTAGGAACCTTTATACATGTGCGTGAACCTTTGTTCATGACTAGATAATCTTTGCTAATGCGCATGTGTCTTTTATTCATGCGCGGGTACCTTTGTTCATGCGTATATGTCATTTCCTCATGCGTAGGAACATTTGTTCATGCGTAAGTAACCAGCTCATGCAAATGAATTAACCATTGTTCAGGTGTAACCTCTGTTCACTAGAGCCTTTCTACGTGCAAGAATTTCGATTGCTCTGCTAGGTGCATTTTATTGTAACTGGAGTCTTATCTAGTATAAAGATATTATTAGAGTCCTGCTATATGCAAGCATTTGATTGCCTTGTTACATGCATCGTATATATGGTCGCTAGAGTCTTGCCTAGCACAAGTATGTCATTGGAGTTGTGCTATATGCAAGAAAATAACCACATTGCCATGTGCATTGCATGGTCATTGAAGGTTTGCTCCGTGCAAGCAGGCCACTTGAGTCTTGTACCAAGTACAAGCATATAGCCTAAACGATCATTCATCTAGTTGCATCATGGTAAGTTTATGTTGTATCAATGATTGTCATTATATCGTTGTTATGATCTGTTTATGGTAATCATAGTATCAATATTGTCACTACTATAAATTATATAAACTTTAATAGTATAAATACTTATGTTTCGAAGAAAACGATAACTCTCTTGTAACGTTTACCTTTTAGTATGCATATCAGGCATTCAAAGTGTAGTTGAGCTAGAGTATGGAATGGTATTATGGAGTGTACCAAGAAAATCAAGACTTGCATGTTGTTTCAATGTATTATGCAATGAAATTTATAGAGAATGTTCGACCTATGTAATAGTCAATGTCTGCTACTATTTAACATTTCCTTATAATACAATAATCAACTTATTTATTCGGAAAATGGGTTTTCACATAAACTATAAAAGTAAATAACCTCTAAAAGTAAGTTGCGAGTCATTTCTAGTTCCCCTAGTTGACATGTTAGCTTTTTTTATTCTTTTTAATTTTTCACGTTTTATACAATTTGTCGTCTTAGTTTTCTCTGATTTCCTACTTAACCAAATAAAAAGAGAGAGAGAAGGAGCGGTGAAGCCCGGTGAAAATTCACCGTGTGCCCTAACTCAATCCCCAAACACCATACCGTGTGCCATAACTCAATCAAAACTTGTGTCGTAAAGATTTGAACCCATGCAACACCAACCGAGTCGATTAAAACATAAGTTTTAGTTTCATGCTCTCTTCTACATCTGCTATGCATTATCTTTAGGCGATCATGAATCGTATGCAAATTCGTCGAATTTCAACTCTGCTTGATTCACCCATGAAAACCCCTAATTCCTCTGTTCTTACAAGAAAGCGATGGAGCCCTATTCCTATTCCCCACAGAACAATCCCAGAACCCAGAGGTCAAGATCTTGATTATGTCAACGTAGCTCACAGTCATCTTCTTCACTCCGATTGGGCTAATTTGGATAAACTATTACCCAATTTTGACTCCTTTAGAGTGAAGCACATTCTGCTAAAGCTTCAAAACGATTACTCCATTTCCTTCAAATTCTTCAAATGGGTTGAAGTAAAAAACCCTAATTTACTCACCCTTGAAACGAATTCCATTATCCTTCACATTCTCACGAAGAATCGTAAATTCGTGTCTGCTGAATCGGTTTTGAAGAAGATCTTCAGTTCTCGTGATGTGTCGATCCATTGTAAGGTATTTGATTCAATTGTTTACTCTTACAGAATGTGTGATTCAACTCCTCGTGTGTTTGATGCACTTTTCAAGATGTATGCACAGATTAAACAGCTTAGGAATGCAACAGATACATTTTGTCGTATGAAGGAATATGGGTTTCTTCCCACGGTTGAATCATGTAATTTGTATATGAGTTCATTGCTTAGTTTGAATCGAGCGAGTATCGCGGTGTCATTCTACAAGGAAATGAGGCGATCTAAGATGATGGTGAACGTGTTTACTTTCAATATGGTGATCAATGGTTATTGTCAATTGGGGAAACTAGAGAATGCAGTCCAAGTGTTTGATGAAATGCAAGATTTGGGGTTTAACCCTGTTGTTTCGACTTACAATACGTTAGTCGCTGCTTACGTGAACCAAGGTCTTCTGGCCACTGGAATTAAGATGAAAATGACAATGGAGAAGAATGGGATTAGCCCAAATGTGATCACTTACAACACACTAATACATGGATTTTGCAAGGAAGGAAAGCTACATGATGCATATAAGGTGTTTAATGAAATGAAAGTCATGAATGTGGCGCCTAATACTGTAACTTATAACACGATGATCAGTGGGTACTGCAAATTAGGTAAGACTGAAAAGGGTACTCAAATCTTTGAAGAAATGTTGAGAAATGGGATTAAAGCTGATATCTTGACTTATAATGTGTTGTTGTTGGGACTATGCAATATAGGAAAGACTAGAAAAGCTGCTTATTTGGTTCAAGAACTTGATAAGAAGAAATTAGTACCGAATTCTTCGACTTTTGCTGCACTTATTAGAGGACAATGTGTACAAAAGAATCCTGATCGTGCTTTTCAGTTGTACAAAAGCATGATAAAGAGTGGCTGTCGTCCAAATGTGGATACAGTGAAGATGATGATGTCATCATTCTTGAAGAATGATGATTTTGATGGTGCATTTTGTGTTTTTAAAGAGATGATAGAGAGGCCTGCTGCTCCTCATTCAGTTATATTAAGTAAGTTGTGTAGAGAATTTTCACAAGCATGGAAAGATAGGTTAGTTCTAAAGTTGTTAAAAGAGGTCGATGATGGGTGTCTTTCGGTTAAATGTTTTGAAATGGTTAAAAGCATAATCTGTCATTCTAATGCTGAGGGTGAAGTGGTAGAATAAGATTTGTAACATGCAGTAATCTACAAGGAATTTTTTAACTCAGGAGATTGGTTTGAGTTAGTGAACATCCATCTCTGTTCTAAATGCTGTACAAGTTGCGATAATTATAGTTTTTGTGAATTCATATTCAAATTTCAAGTTATATCCTGAATGGCAAAAACACAATGCTGAGGAAAAGATTGGTTTGACTTTGAAGACAAATCGACCCAGCTTTCGATTTCATCTATAAATTTCCAAAGAAACATTCCAAACCCAAAACACTTCATAACAAACTGCCACAAGGGTTGAGTTTCTGAAGGCCTCTCAAAAGTCAAATTGTACTATCTTTAATAGTTGGAGCTGCATTTTTATCAAATTTGACTTCCATCTCTTCCAAAAAGTGAGAAACTTGGATGATCCCTTTAGATATTGTAACAACCTTACTATGATTCTGAGTTCCCAGAAGTGGCATGTTGACTTCTGAAGTCAACCCCTGCATTTTTCTACAGTTTGAAATGTGAGTTTGTGTTGTTCATGTTATCTACATGGATGTAACAGATTACTTACAAACAAGGGGAAAAATTTTATGTAAAAGAAGAGAACAAAGAAAGGTGGCAAGAAGAGAGTAAGACCAAAAGTTGATCCTAAAAAGGAATTGGATTGAAGATTGACAATGATGATGATATTTAGATTATAGAACAACGTACAAATGTTTTGCAGATTATAGTTTTGCTCATTATCTGTTTGCAGATAAAATGTTAGAAAATCACATTAGCATTTATCACTAACAGGTACCTGAGGTGTTACAGGACACAAATGAGCTAAAAGGTCACCTCTTCATGGAAGTCCTGGTCCCGAGATGTTCCAAGGCATCAAAGAGCTATAAAGGTCGATTCATGAGGAGCCAAAAGGATACCGGCAGCACAAGGAGTGACAATAGGTCGCCTGAGCCTGGTGAGTTGTGGAGGAAAGAAAATGGGGGAAGCAGTTAAAGTGGGTATTCTTTAGTGAAAAAGGTTCATTTTAGTAAAAATAATCAGTGTTATGTTTCAAAAACTAATGTTTAGGTTAAAATTAGTGAAATTAGTGGTCAACACTTGTATTTTGATGAAAAATCTATAGTAAAGTGCTACCCAACATAAAAATTCAAGCCCGCTGATTTTACAACCAGTACGAGTCTACGACTCTAATAAAAGGGCACAAAAAATTGTCATACTGAGGTAGATACTCACGAAACTCAGGTGTAACATGATATGAATGTCATCTAACCTCACCAAACTGTCAATGCGCGAATGATACATGCCGAGATAAAAAAAAATTAAAAAAAAAATACTAAGACAATTATATAAAACTCTTTACATCCTGACTACTCTCAACACTGGTCATGCATCCTCTTCCATAGCCTCAGCTGCAGCAATTTCAGAATCTAACTTGTTCATCAACTGTTCGCTTACATGTCTAGCCACCGATATCATATCAAGAATCACACTCGGGTCTAGGCCTGCACCCCCTCTTTTGGTCAACCCACATATCGATCCTTGCCTGTTGACTGAAACTGAAACAGCAGAGCTCATTTGTGATTCCTCTTCTGTAGTTGCATCTACAATATAATGCCTTCCAACCTATATGGAAACAGAAATAAAACCAATAAATTAATAAAAATAATTTTTTAATTAAAAGTTGTGAAATATAATGTGCCACCTTAGTTAAAGTAACTATGACAGGGACTGCTGTGGTGTCAAATTGTAGAAACTCTTCATCACTCACATCAACCTCCGGTTGTTCATCTGGCGTGGCAGCTGATGCAATGTTGACTTTTGGAATGCCCGTATTGCTTAAAGCAGCCTGATTATGCCACATGAAATAATAAGAGAATCAGATAATATGCTGTAACAAAACAGATTGTCGGAAATAGTGTTTGGATGTGGCTTATGTGTTTTGGAGTTGTGATAATCAGATAATCTGCTCATTGAGCGTTTGTGAAAATCTAACAATTTAAAGATTTACATGTAAAATTTGTTTTACTTGAATCCCATTATTACACAGAAATCCAAAAGGGTTAAAAATCTTATAACTTTTTGATCATAAAAGTAGGGTATAACAAATATACCTTAATGGCTGCACCTAAAGCATCAAGAACATTTCCATCCATGCTAATCACAAGACCATCAATATATAAATCCCAACACACCTTGCCATCCACAATTGACAAAGATGAAAGATTAATTCCAGCTCCTGAAATTAATGTTATAAAAACCACTTGTTATAATATGAAAATTGTTTGATGTGTACAAGAATATGTAGCCATGAGACCTTGTCACCCTAACACTCACTGATCCCACCAAAACACAGAATCTTCAATGGCTTTAAAGGACAGAAAACTAGTAAAAAAACTAAACTCGAACCTAAGCCTATGCTAAATAACTTATGTGCCGATCTGTTGTTTTGGTGAATTACATACCTGCCCCACTTTTACCTCCCAATAGACATTGTCTAAGGGCTGCAGATAGTTCCATTGACAATTCTTCACCACCTCTCCCCTGTGAAAACAAAACAACCCAAAATTCATAAAACAAAAGTTGAATTTTGTAAATAACTAAATCATCAAATTGAAGGGAAAAAAACAGAATTATTAAACCAATTCCACTAAATTTGCACATTATTTTCAAATAAAGTATAAAATTCAAACTTTTAAACCTCAAATTGTGGTGCTGCTGTGGCACTGCAATCAACAAATATAGAAACTTTTCCTTTATCAGGTGCTGAAGAACTTGGTCTACCTAGCTCAGCCTGCAATCAAATAAGTTCATTCATAACTTCATATCAAAATTCAAACAACATATGTAAAAACTATATGATTACACATATACAAATCAAGAACAAAATGATAAACAAAAACTGAGAAAAATTTGAAAATAATAGACCAAACATTACCTTCACACTAGCAATGACTTCAGTTTTACCCATTTTAACTCTAGCCGAACCATTTGCCTGCAATTAACCATCACCAACATTTAAAGTAAAAGAAGTTGAAAATGAAAACTATATGAAATTAGAAGAAAATTATTTACTAGAGCAATGACTCCGGTTTCCACAAATATCGGTCGGTAAGTTAATCGTTTACGACCATCAGTACGAAGGTCTTGAGCGATTCCACCTTGTATAAAGTGTTTTTCTCCTATGGATAGTCCCACCATTTCTTTAAGTAACTGACCACCGGAAAAGGTGCCGGAGATGATGTAAGACGACGGAGCTCCGACGAGAAATCAGTACTTAGGGTTCTGTTGTGATTGTTGTTTAGAGGTAATAATAAGGATATATGATGAAGATCCATTGGTTCAGTTAAATGGGCTTGAGTTTGAGGTGTTATCAATGGGCCTAAATTCAAACGAGTTGGACCGTAACTAGAAGATATTGTTTCAAACAAAGTCGCATTTCACGTAATTATTTAGGCTATGTGTAAATGTGTAATGGTTTATTTAGTTAAAATGTCATCCAGACATATATGAATTTATTAAAACCCCTGTAAAGCAAGTGTCGTGGTTTTAAAGCCGCTTTTAGTTAAAGATTGTCAAAAGTAGGAAAAATTATATTCACTCACCCTTTTAACGTTCATTAAGGGCCTGGGTAAACATAAGTTTGAAGTCCCATTTAACTACGATGTAGTGGCTTTAGCGTCCTATTTGTATTCAAAACAATAAATTTTGCTCCTCCTAGGGGCACCACTTCGTCCAATCTTAAAGGTGCACAATTTTCTTAGACGGGTATGGTTTCAAAATTGGACTCAAAGTTGGTTTGAGGTAGAAAGCATTTCAGTTTTATAACCGACTTGATGGAGCATGGAACCCTAACATTGTGTTTTCAAGTTCATTTAAGAAGAGAATGGAAATATAGAATCAGAAAATAAAAAATAGTTATGTTTCAAAGTTTTTTTCATTAAAAGAAAATGAAAGGAAAATAAAATATTATGTTTCTAAGTTCACTTAGGTGTTGTTTATTTTTTCTGTAGCAAAATGTCTGTAATATGCAGATCACGTCTGAAAACATCTGCAGAAGAAAATGTGGATCAAACTTTTGCAGTCTAGAACAAAAAAAGAGTCTATTTCTTAATGTCTGAAGACTGCTAAAATCAACTGATGGTGGTATATGGCAGCTAAGCAGTTAAATCGGTGAAATATCGGATATCGGTCACTGACCGATATTTGATATATCGATTCTCGCGGTGATATATCGGTGAGATATCGGTAATTGCATATATATATATATATATATATATATATATATATATATATATATATATAACACTAAAACTCACATAATATTAATAATAAGATACTAAGATAGTCAAATACATAGTCAAAATACTTACAATAATCAAAATCCCAAATTCAAACAACATTACAATAATGAATTGGTGCTAACTCACTGCAAGAATAACAAGTACCATACAACTCACTGCTTCAACATAATCAAAAACAACATTACAATAATGAATTGATGCTAAACATAAACTGACCAAACAACTCACTGCTTCAACATAATCAAAAACAAATTACCCTTTTAAATTGACCAATCCAATTTAAAGTTGTTATCAAACGCAGCTTGTTCGAAGCTTGTGTCCCAAAAACAAATTACCCTTTCAAATCCAAAAATCAAAAGTTGTTATCAAACCTATTACCCTTTTAAATACAAAATCAAACTCGCAAAAACAGCTTCTTTACCCTGTTCGAAGCTTGTTCGTTGCTCGGTAGTCGGTTGCTTGTTCACCGAAGCTTGGTTGTTCGACCTTGTTCTGAAATTAGCGAAACATGGAAGTAGGAACTGTTGCTTGGCTGCTTGGTTCACCGATGCTTGTTCACCAAACCTTGTTCGACCTCTGAATCATGGAACTGTTGTTCGACCTCTGAATCATGAGCTGTTGTTCGACATCTGAATCATAAACATGTTCGATTGTAATTAAATTAGGGTTATTTGGGTTAGTGGGTTAGTTGGTTAGTGGATTTTGTTGGACAAAAACGAGCCCAGGACCAAAACCGAGCCCAATGATAATATCGGTGATATGGCCGATATTTGAAAGCCAAAATATCGGCGATATATCGGTCATATCGGCCGATATTATCGCTGCCGATATATTGCCCGATTTTTTGGACCGATATTCTAGCAGGGGACCGATAACCGATATATCGGTGATATATCACCGATATATCGGCCGATTTAACTGCATAGTATGACAGTGCTGGATAGTGGTGGTGAATGGTAGATGGTGGGTGGTGGTGGTTGGTGGTAGATGGTGGGTGGTGGTGGGTGGTGGTGGATGGTGGGTGGTGGTGGATGGTGGGTGGTGGGTGGTGGTGGACGGTGGTGGTGGAGGTGGATGGTGGTGGTGGACATGGGTGGTGGTGGGTGATTGTGTTTAATCATTTGTAGACTTTAGAAGACTTTAAAAGTGGTTGTGCCAAGTCTGCAACATACAGACCTCGCACGGACCTTTTTAATGAAAGGTCTTCAAAAAACAAACACTCTATGGACGTCATGGTCTGCACGTGGTTTGCATGGCGCAGACAAAAGAGGTCAGGGTAAATTTTTCTGAAAAAATAAACACCCACTTAAGGAAGGAAAATAAGGCCCGTTTGGTTCACAAAATTCTTCGAAATTGGAATTCAAAATTTTTTAATTCAAAATACTATTTTGTCGGTCAACGAATGGAATTGAAATTGCAAAATATTCCAACATTTGTTGGAATTCACATTCATTCCACTTATCTATGGAATGTTCAATATTAATATTTCAATTTCACTCAAAATTGACTAATTAAACACGTTATCAATTTTAACAAGATTCCAATTCTAATTTCATTTTCAATTCAAATTTCTTTACAAAATATTTAGCGAACGAAACAACCCCTAAGAGAATTAGAGGGAAATAATAGGCTAAAATCAAATTTTTCTATATTGATAAAAAGTGGAGAGAAGAGAAGAGAAGAAAAAAAAGAGAAAAGAAAAGAAAGAAAAATTATTTACTTTTTTTTTTCTACTTAAGTAAACTCGGGAACACAATGTAACTGAGAGGAAAAGGTGTGAGACGATTGGAGCCCAAAATTGACTTGAATACATGTTAATTAGATAATATAAATACACAACATAAAATCATTACCAAATAAACATATCTTTAAGAATTTATATAACACTGATTACCAAATTAGCTGTGCATTATGATTTGTATTTTATGTTTCATAGATTGTAACTTACTTTATTTTTTCTTTACTCTTTTACTTTTAACCCTATACTTTTCATATTTTACATTTAACACTAACATTTTTTTTTCACTTTCAACTTAACTCTCATTTGCTTTAAATCATTTATAAATTTTTCATTTTACGTCTCGGTCTAAACTTTTTGAGTTAACATACTGCAACATGTGTATTTGGTTCAATACTTTACATCTATTTTTTTGTTTAACGATCACGTTGTATTTTACGTTCGTTCTAATTTATACACATTAACATGTCGTAATGCACGTGTGTGGTTCATCGTTTTTATATCTATTTTTGTTCGGTTTTATTTGTTTGTTTTAAAAGTTTCCACAATGCGTGGGGCTGAATACTAGTTATAATGTAAATAATACATTATATTTTTTGATTGATTTTACTCAGCGCTAATGTTTACTTTTCGCCAAAATTGTTGTTGATGCGAACCAACATATCGTAGGCAAGATCTTTGTCGCACACAAGGGAGAAGACGACCTCTTCCTCGAGTATTTGGTCTTTACTTTTTTTTGTCCTAAAGATTTAATATGTGTTGTATACAATCCAGTACGTCCAAGTGATCATTTAGAAAAAAATACACATCTCTTATGACGTTGAAGTGAGTCTTCTTTCTTGTATCATAACACATTGCCACTAAAAGAAAATGCATGTTTTAAAGCTTTTATATAGGTTTTGCTTTTAGTAGATCATGGAACATAGTGACTATGAACGAAAACTAGATTTCTTTACTTCCACGAAGCTACGATATTAAACCTTTTAAAATCAACAAGGGTCATGCTAGGTATAAATTATGTTTCACTATACATCCCTACCTCGTTGCTTGGGCTGCTACCCCTTTGTAATTTAGCCATAGTGTTTCTCAAAGTATTATATAAATCAAGTACTGGGTTCCATCTTGAGCTATTACCATCTGATCTTGATGACATTGGCTCGTGTATGCTTCTCTTAGAACCATATCTTATTAAATTAGAATCAAATATTGCTTGAATATTATCATGGAAAGAAAACTTTTTGTATTAGTTATAAATTTTGGATCATTGTCCTACAAACTCAAAATTAGAAGTTTTTTTGTCAATTATAGTTTCAACCCCCGTAACATCTAAGCAAAGGTTTAAAACGAAGACAAGTAAAAACGGCTACTCAAGTAAAAAACGAATGGTAGTTCGAAAATATTTTTATAATTTTTCTGTTATGGGTGCTACTATTTGTTTAAACTAATAATTTTTATTTTCAAAATCTCTTAATATGCATGGTGGTCATTAAATATAATTTATAAATCACTAAAAACCAATGGGATAATAAATCCCTGGCGATTTTATAATTTAAGAAACTAGATAATATCGTGAATACTTTCCCAGTCTCATCCAAAATCGTTATAGGTCGAAAATGTGATAAAAAGATGATTATCAATTATTTGCAAAGTATTTTTTTTATCGTAAAGCACTTTAATATATTTTACAAGTTGTATTTCATCAAGTATGTACGTCCCTATTTATACCTAAACAAATGAAATACACATCCTTACACAATTTTTCATATAACGTATATATAATTTCTACTTTGTAAAACATGCCACGTTACATATTTTTTAAAAGCGAATTTAAATCATGAATTTCACCATTCCATCCCGAACCATATTAAGTTAAAATAAGAAAGACAACCGTCACATCTTATTTTTGCTTCACTAGCCGGTCTTTCTCTCTTTGCTTTTCAATACTTTTAACAAATGATTTCTCAAAGTTTAGTTTCACTTACCTACAAAAAGTGTACCACAATTCTTGTAACGAGTCTTTTGAGTACAGTTTAACATTTCACATAAATCAAACGATAACCAAACTGTGGGATTTCTCGTCGTTGATAAAATCCTCACAATGGTAACGTGGCTTAAGGATACACTGTCATCATTGAATGATTGGAATTGACCACTTTTGGAAGTCCTAGCATTTGCTTAAGAACGATTTTGTATCTTTTTAGTGTGTTTTTACATTTTTGAGTATTCTTATTAAATCAATACATTTAATATCTATTTATACTTATATATGAGATTTTTTCAATTCATTTTAAAAAATCGGTTTGTATCTAGAAAGGTGGCACTAATCTCCAACCGACAATTTGGATAGGTTTGGTACCAATTCGTATGTTGGACACTTTGGAATTGAACCAGTTTCGGTTCATTTTGTCAGCTTTAATTCACTAACCGGTTTTATTGTGCACTTCTACTGCAAATATCTATTTTTATCATATGAGAAAATTACAACTACGAATTTTTTTTCTTCTATACCTTTAACTATGGTTTTGGAAACGACAAAACAAAATCTGTTCGGTTAAATAGGTTAGCGATTTGACGTTTAAATTGTCATTATGATTTAGCCCTTTTTCCTCATAATCCTTAGTTTGTTGTAAAATTTTATAAAAGACATTGATGGTTTATAACATAATGTAAATACACAACTTCATATTCGAAAAAGCAGAAAAATTAAAGCAGCGAAATTACTGGTTTGGTTTATGTTGATGGTTTCAACATCATGCCAGTTGGACCAATAGACCAGCAAAAATCTAAACGCTTAAATCTGTAATCGGGTAAAGTTAAACATACCACATGATTATGAATGAAGTTGAAACATTACTTGAAACTTAATTGACATCTATTGTTTATTCTTACTAAGGTGGTGTTTGTTTTTCTGAAAAAGTACTTCTGAAGCTCTTTTGTCTGCGCCAAAAAGAGGCGGGCAGACGTTTATGGTCTGCAGAGTGTTTGTTTTTCTGAAGACGTTTCACTAAAAAAGGTCTGCTTGACCTCTGCTCCAAAAAGAGGTGGACCAAAGTCTTCCCACCTCTTCCCACCTCTTCTTAACATATTACCCTAACCCCCCATTTTTACCCAACCCACAGAGGTCTGCTCCCGATCCACTCCCCTACGTCGCCCGTCGCCCGTCGCCTCCCCCGTCGCCCGTCGCCACTCCCCTACGTCGCCACTCCACCGTCGCCACTCCACCCCCCGTCGCTCGAACGTCTGCTCGGCCTGTGTAGCTCGTCCGTCTGCTCCCGTCGCTCAAATCTTGAGGTAAATTTTTGATCTTGTTGCTGATTTCTTGATGTTGTTGATGATGTTCTTGATGCACCTGCTCGACCGCGATGATGTTTCACCGTCGCCTCCCCCCCGATGCACCTGATTTCTTGATCTTGTTGTTTGAATTTGTTTCAAATCTGCACCTGTTTGATTTCTGTTACAAGATTCAACCATTTCTTGATGCACCTGTTTGATTTCTGTTGTTGTTGTTGATGATGATGTTGTTGTTGTTGTTTGATTTCTGTTACAAGATTCAACCATTTCTTGATGCACCTGTTTGATCGATGTTGTTGTTGTTGATGATGATGATGTTGTTGTTGTTTGACTTTCTTGTTGTTGTTTCAAATCTGATGTTGATGTTGTTTGATTTCTTGTTGTTTGACTGCTGATTTCTGTTGTTGTTTGAACTTGTTTAATACTGCTGATTTCTTGTTGTTGTTTCAAATCTGATCTTGTTGAACTTGTTTGATCTTGTTGATGATGTTGTTCAAATCTGCTCGATGTTGCTGATTTCTGTTGTTGTTGATGATGATGTTGTTGATGATGATGTTTTTGTTTCAATTCTGATGTTGTTGATGATGATGCCAAAGTGACGATTGGTCCATGGATTGAACACTGGTTTTACTATGATTTTGATATTGAGTCGTTGACCGATAAGGACCTCAAGAAGATCAAAAAGGAGATGGTATGTCATTGAGCATCGGTTATGTTGTCACATGTAAACGATTTATAAATGTAATTGTATGATTTTATGAATATTATTGTAGTGTTGTATGACTTTTATTTATATTTTAATGTATTTCTATGACTTTTATTTATATATTAATGTATTAGTTGTTTTTAAAGTTTAAAAAATAAATTTAGTTTAATTACAGAATATTTCAGCATTCTGCAAATGTTAAACAAAACAAACAGTCTTTTTCTTGCAGACTGCAGACATTTGGTCCACCTCTTCTGCTGCAGATGTCTGCAGATGTGGTCCGCAGACTGCAGACGTTTTAGCTCTTCTGAAACAAACAGCACCTAAAGCACTATGGGTTCCTGAACCACAATGTTTTTCAAACTTTACCTCTTTTATTTTGAACTCCATCATAATAGTATGACTATTGAAAAACTCGTAGTTTAAAGCTCATTTGTTCGAAAGAAACTCATTTTAAATCAACTCCTTTATTGGCCCCCCTCTCTCTCTCTCCCTCTATCCCTCTATATATATATATATATATATATATATATATATATATATATATATATATATATATATATATATATATATATATATATATATATATATATATATATATATATATATATATATATATATATAACAAACAAACAAACCCAGTATATCCCACTCAAGAGCAGGGTCTGGGGAGGGTAGGTGTAGACGAGTCTTTCCTCTATCTTGTTAGGTAGAGAGACCGCTTCCAAAGAGACCCCGGCTCGATAGCAAAGGCCATACTGAAAACAAGACACATAACATACCGTATACAAGAAATCCTATCACACAATAGCATACAGCATACGATAAATCCTACAACACATAATGTACAAAAAGCTATACCGATTACAATACATCCTTCAAGTAAATCATACGACACATAGCATACAGTATACAATAAATCATACGACACATAGCATACATATATCATAGGAGCATGAATAATCACCGTAAAAGGGCAGATATGGACTACTTAGACATCAGGCCCCGCAACCAGACTTCAAATACCCTTCCTGCCTATTGGTCGAACTAAAAGTCCTTAATTTTAATTCTACGCCTCCACTCACTCCTATCCTCGATCATGTGCTCAGAGAGGTGCAAGTGTATCATATCTCGCCTAATTACCTCATCCCAAGTCAATCTAGGTCTTCCTCTACTTCTCCTACCCTCTAAGATGATGTTCTCTACTGCTCTAACTGGTGCCGCCATTGGTCTCCTTTTGACATGCCCAAACCATCTTAATCTTCCCTCTCGTATTTTATCTGCGATACGAGCCACTTGTAGCTTCTGTCGAAACACTTCGTTTCTTATCCGATCTAGTCTTGTGTGACCACACATCCACCTCAGCATTCGCATTTCCGCTACCTCTATTTGTTTCTCGTGCGATTTCTTTATGGCCCAGCAGTCTGTTCCATATGACATAGCTGGACGTACTGCCACTCGGTATAGCTTTCCCTTTAGTTTTGCTGAAAACCTCTTATCACATAGGATCCCTGATGCTGCTCTCCACTTGCACCATCCTGCTTGAACACGGTGCGCTACATCGCTGTGTATTTCTCCGTCTTCCTGCAGATACGAGCCCAGGTATTTGAACCTAGACGTTTGTGGGACCGCCATACCCTGAATACTGATTTGGGTGTCCTCTTCCGCCTCACCACTAAAGTTACAATGCATGTATTCTGTCTTAGAGCGACTTATCCTTAAACCTTTGCGCTCTAGTGCTGCTCTCCACTGTTCAAGCCTGTCGTTAAGCACCATTTTAGATTCCGATATTAAGATAATATCATCCGCAAAGAGCATGCACCACGGAACCGGCTGCTGTATAGACTTGGTCATCTCATCCAACACTACTGTGAAGAGAAATGGGCTCAGTGCGATCCTTGGTGGAGTCCCACTTCCACTATGAATAAGTCTGTGTCTCCGATCGGGGCTCGCACACACGTTTTTGCCCCATCATACACGTTTTTTTTTGTCCCTTCGGGGACATCCGATAAAATTGGAACGATATATATATATATATATATATATAGGAAAGAGTTCATGTGAGAGCTCTAAATATTTGTGAGAACTCTTTAACCCTCTTTAACCAATCAGGGTTTGCCACATAAGCTAAAGGAGAAAGTAACTTTTTAGGGGCATTAATGTCTTTTATGTGTGTTATGCATTTAATGCATTTCATTAGTCCAAAGAAAAAGCATTTTCTGTCAGATTATACTTGCATTTGTCTTTTCCTCTATAGTACCATGAATTATGAATAGATAAGTTTCACATATTTCAAAGTTCCAACTTTTTTTTAAATAAAATGGGTTTTTTATCTTGCATTTAGTAACTGTTTTAAGCATCGTTTACTAGAAAAAAATATGTTATTTGTTCATATATTTTGTGACATAATGTAATGTACGTGACGTAAGTAATTTAATTTAATGTAATGTAACTGGCGTAAGTAGTGCCACGTTATTATGTTTGAGTTCACATAAGTAAATTTAATATAAGTTGGTGGAAATAAATGTAATTAACCTAGTATAATGTTTAATTTAAATAAGGTTTTAATTTCATATTATATTATAGTAAATGAAGTTTCATGTTAATTTAGATTAATGCAAGTACTGTGTGATTTTAGTTTATTCTAAGTTATATGTAATCTAACTTAAGTTATTCACTACTGTAAGTGGATGACAAGTTTTACTAGACATGTTATTTTTCAACATTACCTTAATTTTTACTACTAATTTAAATATGTCATTTTGTAATTAACGTAATTTAAGTAATGTAATGTAACTATTACATTGACCAATAATATAAGTTACATAACTAACATTACTACAGTTACATAGAATATTACATTTTCTTACACTTTTACATTATATTCTCATTATGTTACGTTACGTTACATTACATTATAATAAATTTACATTTTTTATTAAATTTTAATGTTAGTGTAATGTAATGTAATGCAATATTTTGATAACTAATTAATTTATTGTAACCAAATGACGAATTTAAGCCAATTAAGAGAAAATAAAATTTTCAAAGTTGACTTGTATATTAATGTTTATTAAAATATTGTAACAAAAGTTGACTTGATTGATGTTAAATAATATTCCCGGAAGTTTATATTACAAATTACTAATATTTACGTTACACTACATTATAGTTACATTACAATTGTTTACATCACAATTCAGTTGTTTACATGCGAATCAAATTGAACATAGAACTGTTTATTGACAAGTTTGAGAATGACTATAACATAAATTATTATGTTACATTATAGTTGTTTACATCACATTTCAATTATATTACACTTTATTTACACACGTTACATGTTATTAATTAGATTACGCTGCAATAAATTTACATCGTATATTAGGTTGTAATATTAGATTTATGCAATATAACCCAACATTTTTGCAATAAATTGCTTTCGTCAGTGGTTTTGTGAGCATCCACCGAGTATGAATGAGTATTTTTTGACGATTTAGCATGCACTATCTAAGTTACCTTACTAACATGACTTTTAGTTACATTAAATTACTATGTTACATTATATTTTTTTACATCAACTTAAAATGACATTACATTTCATGTATTATATGTTATCATAATACATCATAATTAAATTATATTTTATATTAGATCTTAATGTTAGTTGTATTTAACTTTCTACCTTGCTTTTAGTTAATCTGATGTGGTCGTTTATACAACTTTGTCACAGCACAATTTCTTTAACCCACCAAAAGCTTATATGATTTTTTAAACAACTTACATTTTTTTTGATTTTTGCAGATTAGTTCTGACATTTATGACGACTCTAATTAATCGTTATTATACATGGTTATATAAGCTTACAGAGAGTTATTTTGAGTTTTTACAAAATGTGCAACAACGTGTAATAACATGTAACTTCATGTAATTACATGTAAAAAAATCACATATAAAAGAAAAAAAGTTTAACTGTTTCCAGAAAATTCTTTTACTGCATTCACATTCTTTCAGGAGACAAAAAAACACATAAACACATCCTTGTTTCTAATTAATCGTCGATAGCTTTTCACACTCTTGGCTTCTTCAGACTCTTCTCGATAGCTTTCTCCCCCGGTCCAATTAATCGTCGATTGGTGCCACATCCCTTGTTTCTAATGCGTTGAGGTGGTGTTAAATTAACTTTAGCTTCATCTTCAACACCATATAATGGTCCCTGCTCTAAATCTTACATGTTCTTACATTATGCTACAATATGTTACACTATAAAAATTATACTAACCACATCAGTTTTGTTTGACTCTAAACAGTAGATTATATGTTTTTACATATGCAGGAAGATAGTTGGATTGAGTCGTACAATGGGTACACATTTTCTTTCATTCTAATACTAGGTTAACTATAATTATACATAATAAAAGCTAAAATGCATGTGTACAAAGATACAGAGTTGAACGTATTAGGGCGTTGACTAATCTTTCTCCTACATGTTATTACATGTAGTTACATGTTATTACATGTAGTTACATGTTCTTACATAATTATACTTAATATTGCAGTGAATTTCAGAAAACAAAAACTAACATGACTACTCCCTTTTAATAAAACCGGATTCTAATTTCAGCCAAACTCAATTTACTTAAACAGAAATCTAATCAACACGTACTTTCATCTAATCTATCCAACCAAAAATGTCCCCCCCTCTTTTAACCACCCCAGTAACTTTTTTTACATGGACTTACAAGATACATTAAAAGAGTTCAATTTTGAGTGTTACGATGGCTACACATTTCTTATACTGTATTAGTAACTTAATTATACATTATACTACAATGAATCTCTGGTTTGACCAACGACACAATGACTACTACATAAGAATGACAAACGATTACACAACAGAACATTGTATAACTCAATTAAATGAATTTTTTATTACACCTTTCTTACAGTTAATTACAATATACTCACTTTTTAAGAAAACGTTTTGGTCATGAAAAATTTATAACTGCATAAATTTTTAATAAAACCGATTTAGAGATTTTTGTCAAAAGGTATTTGTACCTAAATCTAATGTCTAACGCCTTATTTTAACATAATTTACACCAAAATATCATCATCACAAACATGAAATTTGTAAAACAAAAAATTTCCTAAAATTTGACGCTTTATAAACGACTCCCCTCTATATGTCATGTTTAAAGTTTTAATTTGAACATAATTTAACCTAACACAAAAAATTATGGTTTTAGGGTTCATAGTAGTCTCTACACAGTACCCTTATAAATCAAAACCAAATCACAATTAATCAAACCAAATCACAATTAATCAAGGAGATTCACGCACTGGGTTCATGTATAATTATCAAACCAAATCACAATTAATCAAGGATCACAGACATGGAAATACTTAAATTGTAGTCAAGGACTTACCCATTTATAATTTCTTCCATCTTCTTCCCCAAACGAAGGCAGTCGACGCAGCACTACTTCATCACTGTTGGTCCCCTTCTTTAATGAGATTCACGCACTGGGTTCTCACAAGAGGACGCAAAAAGGTGCAATGTAGCAATAATCGCGGGTGTTTGGTGTGTCGAAGATAGCAGATGAAGATGACAATAAATTTTCAGTTGGCAAAAGGGGGGGTTATGATTCAGTCTTTTAGGAAAGAAGAATTTTGAAAAATGAAAGAAGAAGACTTTTTAACAAAAGTGGTTATGATTGTGATTGATTAGAAAGTTACTTTTTCAAAGGTACTGTACTTTCTTGACAGGCATGTGAATTACCTTCATACCCCTGAAGGATAAATCAAACATGCATAGAATGAATATTTAAACCAAAAAAATCAGGGCCTTTAGATCAAAAAATACACTACAAATCAATGGCCCACATTGAGTTAAAGAGTTCTCATAAAAACCATGAGTTCTTATGCTAACCTCATCCTATATATATATATATATATATATATATATATATATATATATATACATATACATATATATATATATATACATATACATATATATATACATATACATATATATATATATATGTATATATACATATATATATATATACATATACATATATATATATATACATATACATATATATATATATATACATATACATATATATATATATATACATATATATATATATATATATATATATATATATACATATACATATATATATATATATATATGTGATCTTGCTTGTCTTTATTAAACCAAATTTTATTGTCTAGAAGTTATAACCTAAACAGCGATCTAATCACCTTAAGTATACTAATTACGAAAGATCTAAAAATGACATTAATTTCTCTAAAATTAAAGTACACAAAGCCCCTTTCCACAAACCAAAATGCAAAACTCTACAACATTCAGTATACCCAAACAATAGCCAATACCAAATAATTCCCAACAACAAAAGTTACAAGTCAACAATATGCATACATAACCCTAATCAAACAGTCAAACCAATACCCCGGTCAGCACCACTTCATCTGCATCGACCAACACGACCCAGCTCGCACCCTAACCTTCTCATTCAACGGCTTCTTAACCCCGGGCTCAATGTTGATCAAGCAGGAACACACATCGACCCCAAAGTCAAAGTCAAAACCCGTCAATAGTCATCTGTCTAAGAAGTCACTACAGCTACAAATGTTGTCCAAAGTCCCACAAATGAATGGTGTTGTCATTCGTACAAGCCGCTACATAACGTTCATCCGCAACCATAGCACTCGCGTCCCCAATTCGTTCTCGTAAAATATACAAATACTCCCCATGATCCAACTCCCAAACCCTAACCCCACCACCACTCGAAATAAACGAGTACCCACCGTTTATGCAACCCAGCAACCCGCCACGAGCCATGAACCGGCAAATCTCCTCCAAAGTACTCACCTGGCGCACGTTAGCCACGCCCCTACTGTTCACAAACATTAGCGCCTTATCGTACGCATCGGTTGTACCCACGTTCATAGCCCGAGCAAACTCTTCTTCCCCTATTATCATTTGGTTTGTTAAGTTAAACACTAGAACCCTGCTTCTTGTGAACCCCACTGCCAGGTCATCACTTGTTATTCTAATTCGACCCACGTGTTCGGTTAGATCTATGAGTAGATGCCAACCGAACACAGCGTCCGGGTCGGTCAACGTGCCACCGATGAACACGAGTTCTTCGGTGTCGCTATTCCGAACATGGAACGCGCGGCTGGGGACGCCCGCGTAAAGCCCAACCCACCAACGGTTGGATCCGGTGAAATCCACGAGCACGCCGTCGGTCACCACGTCACCTAGGTGCGCTCTACGAAGCGCGCCCGGGACGTGGATGGACGCGACGTGGATGTCACCGTCAAAGGAGGAAAACACGAGGCGGGTGTCGGTGAAGAAGATCCCGGATACGGCACGGGAGAAGGGGCCGAAGTGGTTACGTTGGTGTGGGTGGAAGGTGGATACATGCATGGTGGGGAGGTGGAACAGGCGGACGGAACCGTCGGAGAAGCCCGCGGCGAGGTGGTGGTCGGATAGTGCAAGGCGGCGGCAGATTAAGGATTCGTTATTGTTATTGTTATTGTTTGGTGGGAAGTTAAGAGTGGTGTATGTGTATCTTCGGGATCGGAAGTTTCTAGCGGTACGGTGGCGGTATATGTATTCCTCCCGCCAAGAGGGGTGGAGAAGGTGGTGGCGGTTCCAAATGCGTTGGGTAAGAGTTTGCCATAGAAGGTCGGATTGTGAAGCACGTCGCCATGTTCTACAAACCTGCAAAATGCCCGTGGAGGATGGTTACAAGAATATTAATTAACATCTGAAAATTAGTAGCATCTAGAATTAAGCCCCCGTGTTACGGCCGGGGTGTAAAACCGTGTCAAATATCATCGATGTCACACTACCACCGGCTACCACCAATATTGAATTTGCGATGTGTTAATGCTAAGAATTAGACCGGAATTTAAAAAAATAAAAAAATTTAAGTAATTCGATCTAGGATTCGCATGTTGAATTTGTCAAATGAGTAAAAATAGACATAAAAACATTGAAACACACATACACGTTGCGTCATGCTAGATCATAAATTTAGAGCGAAACGTAAAAATGTTGAACCGCACATGCATGTTGCACCTTGTTAACTTGCAAAACTTAAAACGAAACGTAAAACAAAAATTTACAAAAGATAAAAGCTTTGGGTTAAAGTTGTAAAATAAAAAAAATTTGCAAAACTTAAAACGAAACGTAAAACAAAAATTTACAAAAGATAAAAGCTTTGGGTTAAAGTTGTAAAATAAAAAAAATGTAAGGTCAAATAGCAAAAAATAAAAAGTTTGGGTTAAAAGAAAAAGCTTAATTTTTGCAACAATAACATATTAACAGAAATCATATGTATATACATAACATATAGGGAATGTTTCTTTAGGATTCAAATCATTTAACTTAATTAATGGGTACAACATAATTAACCGTCTTTTTCTTTCTGGTAAGAAATATATACATGTATGTAGGAGAATTTTAATAAACAAACACATGTAATGTTTACAATATATAAAGATAAATATATTTACATATATCGATTTATAGATATTCCTTAGATCCTGTTCTAATGAAAGTCACTAAAAATCAAACTACTAAATTTATGGATCCAAAATACATGTCAAATATTATGTTATGAATAAGGTTAAGACATGATAGATTGAAGAAATAATAAAAACAAAAAATAGGTAAAATGTTTTTGAGTATTTAACGAGTTAAAAGATTTGTTAAGCATATATATAAAAAACGAAGAAAAATTAAGCGTATAAATGGACGAAGAAAAATAGAAATAGTAATTTCTTTCTCACGTGAGATACCCTCACCAGAGAGATACGTTTGTTCACGCAAAATTAAAAAGCAAAGAATAAACAAAACTGGAATTGATAAGATAGAAGGGCTTTAGCAGCATGGGGGATATCCTATGACAGAAGTGAGAATTCATGCGCTATTACAGGCATGCAGAAAGCTAGTAAGAAAATAAAGTGAAACACAACAATATGATGGAACACTTGTTTAATAAAACAAATAAATTCTTAAAGAGAGAGAGAGAGTAATGTGTCAGAATCAGTGCTCGGAGAATAAGAAAACACTGCTTTTTGCTGTATATTGTATACTTTTTTAGATCACCTGATGCCTACACCTACTCTACATCTACTGCTACCACAACAGTGATGCACTTGTAATGTGGCTCTTTCTCATTTGTATTTCATTTTTAGTATTATAATTCTTATAAAGTAATAATATTTTTAGTAGCAATTCGTATTGTCTTTTTATTCTGCCTCTTAAGTACCACCAAACAGACTCCGGGTCAGCTTCTGCCTTTTACCACCACTCTTAATTTAAAGTCTAACCCAATTAATTCTTCTCACCTACTTGACTTAATTCTTATTGACACAGGCTTGTGCATGCATGAATGCGCCATTATTTGTCATATAAAAATAGAATTGTAACTACATTTAGTAGTTTTATTTATTGTAAACTCAAATATTTGATCCAATCTTCATAAATTTATAATAATACGTATTCCATATGAAGTAACTATATATGTTAATGTAAACGTTAGAATTCAAATATTATACCAACCGAAATGAGAAATCAGATATTACATTCTAATCTTGTTACTCTAGTATTTTATCAAAGCTTTATGAAGGTTTTAATTCATATAGAAACCCTAAAATAATTGAAAAAATCATGTTCATCTTAACTACACTCATAAAATAATACCACAGACCAAAATAATAAGAAAATGAACGGCATATCCAAAATTTTAAAATATTATCCTTTTTATTGGTAATTCTTATATTTTTAAGATAAATACAATAGAACCACAAATAAATATACATACCAAAGGTCTGCAGCTTAGCAATAGCACGGTGACTAATAAAAGGGCTCTCACTTAAATGATTGAAAGTTTTATTCTCATAATAAATATTATTATAGACTTAAAGGTTATATTAAAAATTACTTTTAATTTAATTGTTATTAAATACAAATTTTAATAATTCAAATATTACGTACCAACGGATATTAATCTATACTATTAAACACAAGGCAAATTGGTTCATATTAAGGTGTGTATCTTTTATAATTGAGATGATGAGTTCAAAACTCACAACATTTAAAGTAGATTTAATTTGAAGTAACGTAAAAGTAAATTATGACCGTAAAAAAATTGTTTTTAAATAATAATAAATATACATAAAAGAAAAATACTGATATAGGTGATTTCCAACGTTTGGTGGAATATATATATTTATAATACCCAGGAGTACATGTCTATTCCATATAAGGTAGACAGAAAAAGTACAAGCGAAGGATGATATAAATAGTAACGGTAGCTTTCATGTACTAAAAAAATCTATATAACTCGTAAACATGTTAACTGTGGTTTGTGCGTCCCGAAAACAACACAAAAAGGCAAAAGGTAATAAAAGCCAAATTTATTTGAAAGCGACAAAGTGTGGGTCTTATTTTGTGTTGGACATCCTGTATGGTCAACAACTTTGACCTCAGTCTCGATGGAGACCGCTTTCTAAAAGTTCTGATCCTTTTTCTTCTATTTTATTTTCTTTATTGTGATTCCCTTTTATTGTAAATAATTAACTCTCTTTCAAAATCACAACTCTTGTACTTTACTCATCTACTCTAAAGTGTATCATAGGCTACAACCCTTAACCTTAAGTCACTTTACTTAAGGTTATTTAACAAATCAGGAACTCATAACCTTATGGTCTTATGTATTGATGTTACTCCTATAAAAATGATATGTGTTTAAATTCTTACAAGTGTAAGATTTGATGGAATAAAAAAAATGGTGTACACGAAAAAAAAATTAACACATCATGATACAATAACGTTAAATGCCCACCAGTTTTGAAATCCATTACTTCTTACACCCATTGATTTCTCTTGTGATTAAACTCTACTCACTATAATATAAATATAAACACACATTTGTTGTATAACCCATTCCAACTACAAGACTACACGGAATCCTTATATAACAACTCATACACCTTAAACCTTGAATCCTCGACTACATGAAAATGAACATTTTTCTAACACACAAGGTACCACTACTGGCCTTGCCTAAAAATCATATTGTGCATCAATTTTGGAGCAATAGGTATATATGCCTACATTGGTTTCACTGCTAATAGATTTATATCTAAACATATTAAAATGAAAGTATTAAAATAAGTAAGTTGATAACGTTTTTTATAGAAGAAGTGTAATAAGAAACAAGACAAAGACAAGAGTCTCTTGGGTTGTGATCCAGAAGCAAAATGGCCAAAAACTAAAATGTGAAAAGGGTTTGAGTGACTTTTTTTATTCTTTCATTCCAAGAAAGTGGTGGTCAAAAGCCGTAAAATAAAGTATTGTCGCCCTTTGGAAAGATGAGACGAACCTCCACCTTCCCCCTATCAACTTGCAATTAATTAGGCACGCCCAACCCATCATTTCACATCCTAAAAGATAAAAACATGTAAAAATAGAGGTCTCAAACCAATTATTATTGTTTTCAAAAAACAACATGTTAGTGTCTATTTAAATTTGGTTTACTTCACATAATGTTTATAAACAACCTAAAATTACTAACACCCTAGCTGGAACTCCTAAAAATCCCTCTTCAATTAATGCATTTTCCCCTCTCTCTCCTCTGTGAGACTATATGCTCAGTTGCTCACAGTCTCCCATCTATAGCCATCAATAACCATGGATTTCTTATTCTTCTCGTTTTCTATTTCATGTCTGTTTAAACTAATTTTTACTTTACAAAATATTATAAACACCTTGAATTACTAAGCATTCAATTAGGAAACTCACAACAAGTCATCTCCTTGATCTCTTCATGACTTCATATCTTGTATCAATCTATACAGTCCATGACTACAATTTTATCATCTCACTCTACTTTATACCGACTCTACGTCCCTAAAACTCCCCTTTAGGAATCCTTAAAGGGTACACACCACTAATTTGAGAATAACTAGAAAATACTTATAATATATAAAAAACAAACATACGTTTTATTTATACGTAAAATTAACTGATTTTGCACACATACACATAATATATTGTTACTTTAGTTTTAGAAAAGTTAATCCTATCCTCTAAGCATATGTATTTCTATCTTCAAGTATAATCAGAAATGTCTCCCTATATATCATAAATACCAACATACCTTTGTACTTACACGTAAAACTAACTATTTTCCATATATATTAATTAATCTATAGGAAAGTTAATTAATTGTGTTTCTACTTTCTAATGGTAACCGAATATTAACTAGTTACATATATGAAATCTATAAGATTATGAACGCCTTTGTATAAAGTGAATGCAAAACATCTTATTTCACATTGGCATATAAGATCATTGAACAGAAATGTTGTATTGTTGTAACAGTCCAGAAGATAAACGACTATAAAAGTCAGTTATGTATAACTTCAACGAACAACTTTAAAAACAATTATGTCGATTCGATCTGTGTAAAAACGATAATTTGTATTTAGTTTTGAATAATCAATACGATCTCTACGAATTTGCACTCGTTCGGTGATCTCACTTGTTAAGGAAACAAATCAAAATTAACATCAAATTCACAAAAAAAGGTATGTAATCATTCAGATTCAGACATATATCAACGATTCAGATTCAGAACAATGAACAACGAAAACGTTGCATGAATCGTAAACGCACAATCACAGTGTGACGCAAGCATCTGCACATAATCTAACGATCTTCAATTCACACAACATTTCAGAATTCATCATCAATACATTTCAGAATTCATCATCAATATGATTCATGAGAAGTGGTGGTGTGATTATACCTGGAAGATATTGGAGATCGCCGGAGCAGCGGCGAGGCGGCCGAAGGAGAGGGCGGCGTCGATGGCGATTTGAGTGGCGAGAGCTTCAAGGAAAGGCTCCGGCCACACGGCGGAGTTGAATCTCCGGCGAGAATGCGACGGTCCTGCGAAGTCTCCACCGTCTCCATCTCCGTCGCCACCGTCGTTAGAGGAAGAAGAAGATGAGGTGGTTGACATGTGCGTGTGCGTAAGTATGTTTTCTGTTACAGGTACAGTAACGGAAAAAGTTTACCCGAAAATTCACTCGGCCGAGGAGGAGGGGCCCAACACAAAGACTTTGCAAGTATCTAATCATATATATATACAACACAAATACACTTTCTTATACCAAATTTATAAAACCATCTAAACCAAACTAGTAAATATACTCGTGCTTTGCGGCGAAATAAAGTACTACGATTCTTCCAACTTATTTTCGAGCTAAATTTACTTCGAGAGTAGAGTTACTCGAATCTGTACCGTCGAATGAAAACATATTATATTTGACACTACTCGTTTTCAAACAAACGTTTTTATATTTGAGTCAGCTCGTGTCCGAACAAATTTAAGTTAAAATGTAGGCGAACTCGAATTTATATGGATACCTACATTGGAATTAGGACATAGAAAATTGATTTTTTAAGTAAAAATATACAACGGGTGAACCTAGAGCTCTAGAAACTCGGTAAAAATGACATTTCTAAGATTTTTATATAAAAAACCTAAGGGTTTAAAAGTGTTAATTCAAGAAAATTGAAGGGGGGACTTTGGCCGTTAGCAAAAGTCAAAGACATTTTTTTATGATATTGCAGTTATCATTAGGGCATATATGTAAGTGGGTGGGGTTTAGGTGCATTGATAAATGGTTCTTGTCTTAATCAAAGGCTGTGGCTTTAAGGTTTAGTTGTGATAGTTTATTAGGATTATTTATGTGTTGCACGTTTGTGTAGTTTAATAGTAGGTTGATGTAGATTTGTGTATGAGTTATCATTGTAAAGAAATGGCATATGTTAAGATATAGTGAGTGTAAGTATAAATTGTTATCACGTATGAGTCATATGGACAAGCTTTGCGATAGTGACATTAACGTAATTTTGCATCAACATTGGTAGACCGTTCTTACATTGGTCGTCTCTTGTTTTTGGCCTATCTATCAATGGTGATGATACCACCACTATCTGCACGCTTCTTACTTTGGTGGTCTCTCGTTTATGGCCTGCCTATCCATCAATTAGAAGACAAAGAGCTCTCTTTTGCATGAACAAATAAATGAAGCATGGCACCAACCCTTAGGATTCGTTGATCAACGAACTCCCACACATGTGGGTCGCCTAAAGCGCACTTTATATGGCCTCAAACAAGTACCACGTGCTTGGTACCCCGCTTCTCAACTATATTACTTCTCATGGCTTTCAAAGTACTACAAATGATAATTCACTTTTACTTGTCATCATCTGTGGAAAACGACTTACTTGTTAATATATGTGGATGATATTATTCTCACAACTTCAGATACCTGATCTCTTCAAACTAATTCTAATATCTTATCCAAGGAGTTCTCCACACCGATTTAGGTG
The DNA here is from genome assembly GCA_024085815.1 of Flaveria linearis. NCBI lineage: Eukaryota > Viridiplantae > Streptophyta > Magnoliopsida > Asterales > Asteraceae > Flaveria > Flaveria linearis. The sequence continues at coordinate 58,296,795 of CM044014.1, read as the reverse complement.
TGCTTCATCATTTTCTTGGCATTACACCGGTAGAGACAAATATGGTCTCTTTTTATACCAAGCTTCCTACACTGGAGTGATTCTTCATCATGCTGGCATATCTTCATGCAAACCACGTGCGACACCGGTGGACACGTCCATCAAACCTAGCACTTTTCGTGTGTGAACCTCTTCTTGATGGCACCTAGTATCAAGCCATTGTGAGGACCTTATAATAGATTACCTAATATTACCTATGCGGTGCAACAAGTTTTTTTTTATGGATGGCCCGCGAGATTTTCACCGTAAATTCATGAAACGAATCCTTAGTCACATAAGTGCTATCATTGATTACTCTAAATTATAACATAATTTTTCAAAATAGTAATACACGTTATTCTTACGACCTACCCTAATTAAATTATTATTTGGTTCACGTTTTTAACGGTATACATGTCGATTTTTAGAAAGTCTATGAAAGTTATTACAGTATAGTCGTAAGTCCAGTCCTTTTGATGAGAATAACTCGTATGAAAATTTCAAGCTTAAATAATTAAGCTTAAACACTGTTAAAAAACAAAAAGTCATTTCAAGAGATGAATAATAAAACTTTTAAATAAAAATAGATTCTCTTTCAAACTTGTATATATTTATTTATAAATTGTATACAAGTTGCACTGAATATAAAAATAAGAAAATGATGGGGAAGGTGTTCGTTCTCTCATGTCATTTCAGAGAGAGAAAATAAGAAGAAAGAATAAGTATTTATATAGGTTACTGTATATAGATATGGGTGTGTATATAGATATAGATTACTGACTTGAACAAGTACAACCTTCTCATCCTGTTATGACCGTACTGCCCCCTCCATTAATAATGCAAGCTGGACCCTTCACACACATAACATCATTTTCTTATCATGTTACATAAATTTTAATCTTTTAGATGATATGTATAGTTTTTATATGATTATTATGTTTAACTGGAAAACAGTTTTACATTTATCTAAAACAAGCCATATCAACATACAAAAGTGGGTGCAACATAACAAATAACGTCAAAATAGACAACTCTTTAGCTTAGACCATATTTAATGGTAAAAGTCTTTTAATGCCAAATTAGCATATAAAAGGCATATAAAAGTGGGTGCAATACAACTCTTTAGCTTATACGTCACATCAGCATCAACCCAACATCATATTTTTAACCAAAAACATGTGTGATGATTAATGTCCTTCAATCATTGCTCATTTATTAAATTTATGAGATGTTAGGATATTATGGTGGAAACGCACCTATAATGCCCGCGAGGGTGGTGTAAGACCGTTTTAAAATGCTATAATGCCTCTAAAAGCCTCATTACATGTGCTCTTATTATTCCCGTCTGATAACACATAAAACTTTTTTTTAAGTTCTTCAAACATGATAAACAAACTGCCCGAGCGTTTGATTAAGATGTATAAGCAGATGGTTGTGGTTTTTGCAAAAAAGAGTAAAAATCTTCTTTCATTAGTTGCAGGTTGAACCTGTGAGCTTTTAACACGGCTTGATGTTTAATAAAATTGAAATTAAACGTAGATTAAAAGAGGCATGTTATAATGAAATATTTTGATTTTATAAAACATCATATACATTTAAGTTATAAAAAAGACAAATGGTATTTGAAAGTAAAAAATGTAAAATATATTTTATATTTTTCTTGACTTGTTTTTAAATGAACCTTTTTCTAGACATATGTGAAAACGAGAATTTATCACAAGTGTATTTTCAAAAAGTTATTAACACATTATAATTTAGAGAAATATTCAAATATAAAGTTTTTTAAAACTAAAAATTGTAAAAAAACATTAAGATGTTGACATGTGTCATCTTGATCAAAATTAAGTTGGGGGCAAAATTAGTAATGTTTACAATTTTAAGTTTCATCCTTTTAAAAGTATTCTTAATTTTTACATACGATATTATTCTTTTAAAAAATTACATAACAAAAACAAGCATTTTTTATTTTAAAATTTGTATGGCGTTTATATGAAAAAACAAAGTTTTTTTCACATGCTTTTTAACTCATTATGTAATTTTATCATGTCATTTGTAATATTCTGAATTGAAGAGGATTACACAATTATTTGATAAGAAATCCACAATGAACTTGAAACATAAAAAGTTTAAATTTCTAATTATTGTGTTATTTAAAAATCAATATTTTTAAAAACACAATATATAACATAATGGATAACATTATACACAATGGGTAACACAATGACCGACATTAGAATCGAGTATTAGCAATAGACACAATGAGCTGCTTGACGAGAATTACATAATGACACGATCAGGATTACATAATAAACTACAAAATGTAAAAAAGTTACACTTTCAACATTGTATTATTTGAAAATCATTATTTTAAAAAACACAATACATACCATATAGTCAGCATTAGACATAATGAATAACACAATGACCTACACTTGACTCGATAATTAACAATAGACTCAATGAGATATTTGACGAGGATTACACAATGAACTGGAAAACATAAAAAAGTACATTTTCAACATTGTGTTATTTGAAATCACCATTTTAAAAAACACAATGCATAACAAAAATGGTCAATATTAACCACAATGATATGATGAATATTACGCAATGACGTGATACTACACAATGACGTGATATTACACAATGTGATAACAAATATTACACAATCAGCTGAAATAACGTGAAAAAAACCTAGCTTTTTATGTATCAAAATTATAGTTGTTTTGAAGATAAAAAAACGCTTGTATTTATGGTGTAATTTAAAAAAATATATTGTATGTAAAAGTATGAGCATTTAAAAAAAGGGGTGGAACTTAAAATTTGGATTAATACTAAAATACTATTGGTATATCATTTAAAGTTTAAATTATTTACTATTATGTAATCGAATTTTTTTTACTATTGGATCTAAAATTTATGGATAAGAATACTTTTTATTCTTTTTTTATTTTGTACTCCATTTTTACAATAACCAAACCTTATATTTTAAAGACTAAAATAGGAACACAAAGTATCTTAAAAAAATAATAGTAATATTGAAATATTAAAAAAAAGGAAAAGAAAACCAAAACAACAAACGGCCCATAATGGTGTGGGGGCTTGAAAGGCTCGTGTGACTTCAATGCCAATTTGAGAAAGCTCCCACTGAGCCACGGGGGAAAGTTGACCCTTGTAACAAAAGAGTAAGCGGTAGTATATCTAAAATGAAAAGGAAAAAAAATAAAGAAAGAAAAATAACTAAAGTGTAGAAAAATAACTAAAGTGTAGAAAAATAACATAAAAAAGAAAAAAACGAACCTGGCTAAATAGAAAAGTTGTTACAATGTAGGAACGCCATTTATATATAAACATGTATAATGATTTTATTTTAGCAAATTGGATTTTAATAATCCAAACCATTACTTATCGGCCGTTAATAATCCATACTATCAAATTGGTCAATAATAATCTCAACTTTCATGTTTGTTGTCAAGAGCATCCTAGTAACATAATTATTTATTTGTTTATATTTAATTTCCATTTGATTTTACTCATGATGGTAATTGTGAATGAAATAAGATGACACAAAATGAAATAGAAAGAAAAATGAGTGAAAGTCAAGTGTAAATCAATAAAAATTATGCTACTAGATTTGTCACGGTAACAAAACTGAAAGTTGGGATTATTATCGGCTAGTTTGATAGTATGGATTATTATCGACCAATAGGTCATAATTTAGATTATAAAATCTAATTTACCTTTTATTTTTTATAAACTTGTTATAACATAGGAACGTCATTCTAAATATAACATGAACACACTTTTATAACTCAACTATAATGTAGAAAGGAAAAGAAATAAGAAATTAAAAGTACTACTATTACAGTTGAATGAAGTAAATTACAAGAACTAGATGAAATACAATAATAAATGCATGTGTTTGTACCTAAGGATTTATGTTCAACACGAGTATTTTAAAACAAATTGCTGAGTCTCTCAGGAAAACTCATTTATTTCTCCCTATACAACAACAAAACAAGATGTACAGTCGAGGAAATCACTAGCACCCAAAATATTACCTTGATAGAAGAATAGCAGGATAAGGAAGAATTGTTGGAAGATTTTTTGTTTTGAGAGAATTGCAAGTGAATTCTAATCTGTTTTGCTATTAAGTCTCATCTTACAATTTATACAAAAATCAAATCGAAACAATTTTTATTAAATATAAATATAAATATGCCAATACCTTTTTGTTATGTTTAACTTTGTTTCAAATCATCATATTAAGCACTTAGTAAAAACATTATTGCTAGCAACCGGCTCTTGGAAAATTTTCTTATAAGGCTCCTACCAATATATCATTTACTATATGACCACCCTATACGACACATACAAAGCTATACGATGCGTATACGCCCAATATAGCCCTATAAGATTCTTGGAAAAATTTCTTATAAGATTCTTGGAAAATTCAGGGGAGGTATCAGAGAGCTATACGCCTCATATAGCCCTATAAGACCATCCTATACGACACATACAAGGTGATACGATGCGTATAACAAATTTCAACACTTACTACGAGAAAAAATTCAGGGGGTTGTCAGAGGGGTTATACGTCCCGTATAGGGCTATACGACCCCCCTACACGACGCGTTTGAGGCGATACGATCCGTATAGAAATTTGGGGGTGTTGATATAAAATATTAGGATGTCCAAATAAACAAACGGTTTTGATAATACTGACAACTTTTTATATTAATGCTAATCTGTTAGTTTCTGCATTCCAATGATTCAAATTTTGTTAAACAGAATTATAATTTTCAATAATATTTTTCACGAAAGAGAGAACTTTATGATTCAAATTTAAAATTTTAGGCCTGTCAAATGGTGGAGATAACTTTTAATATTTTTCTAAGGGAGAGGAACTTCAATATTTAATTGTAGTTAATTTGTATCATATGGATATATACTAAGGGGCTATTTGTCAGCAATTGAATTAGTTTATTAATTGTTTCAATGTCTGAATGGTTCAACATTTAATGGTTTAGACATTTGTTTTGGTAGAATGGCTCAGACATTTGCCTCTGAATGGTTGATTATTATACTAATACTGAATGGTTAAGATGTATAATGTTGAATGGTTAATATGTATAATACTGGATGGTTAATAAGTCTAATGTTTAATGGTTAAGACCTCTTATCTGAATTGGTTCAGATATTTGTGTTTGAATAGTTAAGCGATATACTAGCTATTAATGGTTTTCAAAACTTTAATGGTTCAATACTTAATGATTCAGATATTTTATTATTTCATAACTTAATTATTTAGAAATTGTCAAACAACCCTTAAATTAAATTTAGTTAAAGCTGTTGTTTGTTTTCAAGAAATTTTATGATTTTTTGTTTCTTACATAGGAACGTTTAATTTTGGGAATTAACACTTATTTTAGTTATAGTTAAAATAATTAAGATATTACATGTTCTTTTATCTCTTTTAACTCTTATTATCAGTTTTAAAACAATAGCTTAGAATTTTAGAGCACCAACATGTAATAAAATGATTGATCAGATTATATTTTAGGTCTATGGTTTGAAATATATTACAATCATAGTGTATGTTTGAAGCATACATGATTATTTATAATTTGGTAAAAGTTACAGGTTTAAAAAATACCACTTATTCGACCAACATTACTTCATGTTATTTGTAAGATGCCAAATAACAACTTAATTTGCTCTTGCCTTTCCATAGATCACTAGTGTGTTGGTTTGGTGTCATCTTGCCATGCCAATATCAAGCAAAATATCCAGATTCGCCTATGTTATAACGCACATAAGACTTTCAACAACACCTTTATACGGGACATTTTCCATTCACACTTTCTTCTCGGGGAGTACAACGAAGAAATAATTGCTCAAGTTTTCACCAATTGGCATATGAGTGGTAATGGGCTTGTAATCCTACGTCTTAACACATTCTAGGATCTTATTAATACAAGATCTTATAAAAAACAGAATGACCTCATTAAATGATCCTTTAAAATTGAAACTCTAATATATGCAACCACACCTAATCTTTCGTTACAAAGTCAGATAATAACCTAATTTTAACTTAGAAATACTCTTTAGCAATCGATACATGATTACGTTATGAGATTGTCTATATAATCGGTGTTATTCTATATTGACTATCAAGTGTACAGGTCACAAGGCCAGGGTTAACCAAATCTATTAACCAAACATAAACGAACAGAAATTTCAAGTAGATCCTACTCATAGCAAACTAATCCTAGGGTTTGATAGATAGGGCGTCTTTTATCTATCTTTAGAAGATATAGAGACCGCTCCCAACTTTCAACTCCCAAATGATCCAACACACAACAAAACAAAATTGTGTACTCTAAACTCTTCAAACATAATTACATAATATTGTCAAACAATGAACATAACAACAAAAGATCTAAGCATAGGTGAAGAAAATAAACATATTAATCGATAGATTCGTGATAATCGATCATCGGGTAGGGCCGACCTTCATGATGCATGCTCTGTTTCACTTTCTTTATGAATTCTTCACATTTTTGGCGAAATTCTTCATCATCATGCTCTTCCTCTTCAACTACAACATTTGGTATTATTTCATGTTCATCATCAACATCAACATGATCATCATGATGATCATCAACACCAACCAATATCCCACTCTGCTCTATTTGTTTAACTTCCATTGCTGATTCATGATCATTGTGACCATAAAGAATTAAGGAGTCGCTATGATCATGTTCTTCTTCTAAAACGACATTTTCTACAACTTCATGTTGATTAACATCAAGATGATCACCAAAACCAACCAATATCCCACTCTGTTTCACTTCTGTTGCTGATTCATGATCATTTTGAGCATAAAGATTCAACGAATCGCTATGATCATGAACGGTAGCTACTGCTATGTTATCACATTCGATCATTTTTTCTTGTGGTTGTATTTGATTTGTAACAGAATCAAGAACCAATAAGAACATAATACAATTGCAAAGTAAAAATATGCAGTGTCTGTCATTGGTATTAAGAAAGTTTATGAATTTCAAATCGAAAGATTGAAATCGAAAAAAGGGATATAGTAAAGATATCATGAATATGATAGTAAACATGAAGAGAATGTAAAATGGTGTTTTTGAATTGTGGAGACTTTTCAATTTTCCTCTTGCTTCATCTGCTTTGTTCTCCATTGTTGCAGAGACTGTTGCCCTTTGTAAGTGTAATAATATGTGTGTGATTGTGTATAAATATTTACATTTGTGTGTATTATATTCTATTATATATATATGAGGGAAAGAGAAATGAAATTGAGAGAGAGTTTAAGGGGAAAGAGATGTGAATTTGGTGGGGGAGGAGACCAAGACTTTGGTCTTACTGTTTCTACATAAATCCTACGCGGATAAGTAATTATAACACAAATATCATTTTCTTATGATTAAGTTTGTATGCTTTACAAAAATAAATGTTTTAAAAGAGAATATTTCATGTAATAATAATAGATTCCTTTTAATTAAAGTAAGTTGCATTTGTTTTTCTAGCTATATGATTACCAAGTTTACCTTAAGTAACAGTTAGTTGCAAACCTTTTGTTTTTTATAAATATTAGAAAATATTAAATTAAGTTACATAGGTGAAAATATATGATAATTGTTAGTGATTATATTTTTTAAGTTAGTCTAGAGTAAGAGGTACTTGTGAAAGTATTATTACATAATTGATGCATTTAAGTTAACTTGAGCGACATAAAATGATTAAGGTCATGTTTCGGGTAACTTTATAAAATGCCAAACAAATTTTAAAAGTGTTTTAATTACGTCACTTAACATTTTTTTAATTATAAGTTTTAACATGTTTTTGGCATGTTTTTTTTGTTTCAATTAGAAAATTTTAGGTACCTTTTTTTTCTTTTTAATGTAATTAACATGTTTTTAATGTTTTAATATGAATTCATATATTGAAACTTCGGACCTCCATGTTTTCTCTTTCATTATTTTCTTGACAAGAAAATTCGATGATAACTCGATTTGATTGTTTAGTAGTACAATTAAGAAAAATATATATTAGTGATCAAATTAGAATACTTTTGAAATTTAATTTCGAAAATTTTCATGTTTCATTTTAATTATTTAACTCTATTTTTTTAATTTATAAAAGACATTTAAAGAAAAACAATAATGAAACTTGAGTGGTTTTCGTAAAGCATGAGTGTTTATAGAATAAAAACTAAATTAAAGCTTAGATTTTTGTTTTATTATTTTATCATTTTTAAATAAAACACATTAAATATTTAAAACTTTAAAGTCACCATGTTTCTTTAGTACTACAAATGGAATGTCAAATTTGACATCTATTGTTTGATTGTTTGGCGTTTATATATTTTCAATCTTTTAACGTAGATTCTCTATCGTAAATATACTAGTTTTAGTAAACTCGTGTATTATACGGGTTGAACAAATAAAATATTAAATAGAATAAAATTTATTTTATAAAACGATATACTAAGAAATGATATCATGGGAATTATGTATGAGTAATAACTATAAGTAATAATATAACAATATAAAAATTTTACGTTCCTTTTGTTGCTCTTAAAGATAAATTAAATATTTTGTTTTAAAATAATGTTTTAAAAAAGTTCCATTTAAAATCTCCTTACTATAAGTCCCTATTTTAATTATTTTTTATTAAAAAATTACTTTAGAAACACCAATTTTAAAATATTTCATAAAAATAGTTTATTTATTTAGAAAAAAATCGTTTTTAAAAAAATTATTTCTATAGAAATAACATTACTAAAAAAATCTCTTTCTTAGTTTATCTAAAGACTAATTATAATGTAACAATAAATAATATTATTAGTAATTAATATAGTTATTTAATAGGAGATAGAAACGAGAAAAGTTTGATGAGAATGAATATGGTGCTGATATGTGCCACCCCTATTTATCCTTTTATTATAGTAGGAAGATTTTACACTTAAAATTATCATATACACTTATAGAATTTAAATTCACCACCTTGACTTAAAGTACACAATTTACGAATAAAATGTCTGTTGAATCATGAAGTAAGAAACTACCGAAAACTCAGGATTTGAGCACTTCCTGCCAACTATAGAATCAAGCCAAGTGTTGAATCCATTGCTGAAGTGCATATGCTGAATGACTGCTGATCAGCATATGTTGAAGCAAATGTTGAACTACATATGCTGAATGTTTGCCTATCAGTATATGTAAATCAACTGCCGATCAGCAGTAAACTCCATGACCTATTGATCAGCTATTACTCAGAACAAGTCTGTCTGTGCTGATGGCTATTGTGTTTCACCTTTTGAATACAACATAGTACTGAAGCTGACAACTCCGATACACGGATTACCTGTTCTACTATATTATCTGAACATAGAATCATTTATTTTTATTGTTTAGTATAAAAGTTCTCACACTTATATAGGAGGGGCAAACTTTTCAATCCATTTGATTGTATCTAGAGAATTGTAGCTTTTGTACAAAACACATTAATCAAGTGAGTACTTTGAAAAAACAACTTGTGCATTTATATTTCCTTAGAGTATTTGTGTTATGGTAGTAAGTAACCAACTTAGATTCTACATTCGTTGGTTACTGATATAAGAAGAAGTTATTGTTTGTTTAAACAAACCCGATCCAATAAACAAACCCGATCCAACAAGTGGTATCGGAGTTTTGGCTCTTGATTTGCTTGAAATCATTTTTCTACAAATCACTTGTTTCTTGTTTTGATCACACTATCAAACACCAGCTTTCCTCATATTCCTCTACCCTATCAAAATGACTGCTGTAGCCATTTCTAGTAAGCTTGATTTAGAGAATGAGAATCAGACAAATCTCACATGTTTACTCCACATGGCTATGATACCTGGAAAATTAAAATGAATGATTTAATAAGGAATCAAAACATAAGACTTTAGCTCTTATTTCCAAATTGACCGTATGTCCTCATAGTCCAAGTTGTTGATGAAGGTGGAGTCATGATCCCTAAAGATCCTACAAAGTACTTAGATAAAGATCTAAAGAAAATGGATGTGGATTCAAAGTCCACATGGCTGATCAGGATGAGCATACCCAACAGCATCATGCATGGCTTCAAGAAATTCACATATCTTAGATATGTTGAACTTTTAGACTCTTTAAATGAAGCTGGAGTGAAAATGGAGAACAATGATATTCTTAGAAAGTTCTTAAGATACTTCTAAAGACATGGACGAATTACACTGTGTCCATCAAAAGAATTGAGAATCTGAAGACAATGACTCTAGAGGAGCTATACGACATACTCATCGCTTAACCAATGGAGATGGATGCAGATGACTCTTCTGGATAGATCTTCAAACCCCTTAAAGTCATCAGCTCTCATGGTCCCTATACATGAGCCAGTTCATTATCACTCCCACTTCCAAGTCTATCAAACCCCCAATGGTGACTCATCAAGAAACTATAATCATATATATTGAATCTCCAACTGCTAAATCTCAAGCATCACTATCATTTAGCAGATGGAATCAACCAACCTCATATCCTTTTCACAATCATATCACACAAACTCAGCTTTCATCAGTGACCAAGCTAAGTTTTTTTAAACTCTCTGAAGAAGTTCGGGAAGGTCTTCATCCAGATAACCTTAAAGAAATGGATATCAAAAGCAATGATATCTTTCAGGTCCAAGCAGTTTCAGTACAGAACTGGAAAGAAAATTTCTTAAGCAGAGAAGATTAGTATTTAGGTTTGACAAAAGCAAGGTAGAATGTTTTAATTGCAACTAGCTGGGACATTTTTCCAAGGAATACAAAGCACCAAAGTCTAACCCATCTCCTCCAAGCTCATCAAACCATCAACAATACTTAAATCATCAAGGTCCTTTGATGCATGTGAAAAGTATATATATTTTGATAAACACTTTTTGCACAAATTCAGTTTTAATTGGTTGTTACTACTACTAAACTACATACATAAAAAGCAAGTGTACCTATCATGGGGTAGTATAGTGATGGTAAGAACCAAATATCAATCCGTGGACACACCTAACCTACTCAACAACCTTAATGATTGACTACCGGATTTGGTTTTGTTTGGGAAAATGATTAGTTACATTGATGTAATTAGGGTTTTTAGGGTTTTAGAAATGGTAATGAAAATAAAGTAAAACAAAGTTGAAAATTTTGGATTTAAAACCAGTAAAGATCAACTGATTTAGTAGGAGACACCCTATGACTTTCTAAAGTGGATGTCACGGGTTAGAGTCTCACTAGGTGCATGATATGTGTAAAGTATATATATTTTAAATAAGGATTTTTCACACAATTTGAGTTTTAAATTAAGAAATGATTATCACTCTTAAACCAACTACACACAATAGGCAAGTTCACCTATTGCATAATAGTATAGTTTTAAGCAAGAACCGAGTATCGATCTGTGGACACAATGGCTCCCAATACTAAATCATCATCACTATTCAACCGATCAATTAAGTTTGGATTTATGAGTATTGTAATTAACCAAAATGATTAGCAAATTAAACTAGTAAATTAAGAAAGTAAAGATGATGATACACAGTCAATTAAAGATACCACTTGGACTTTGATTCCACTTAGCATAGAATTAACAACTAGCACAAACTCAAGGTGAGACCATTTTTTTACACATGAAACATGGAAGTAGCCTAAACCCCCATCAAAGATATCTAGACATATAACCATTCAGAAAGCTAGAACAATAAGCATACAATAGCCACCTAAAGTTATGCCATGAAGAACTAATGATATAATTATGTCGATGTTAAAGATGAATTAGACTCCCGTTAGGGTTACCTAATTCCATAAATATTGGAAAGTTAGCAAGATAAACACATGATAACCACCTTAACTTGGGAAAAATAGACAAAACTACAATTACTCTTCAACTCATAAACTTCATACCACGATTATAAAACAATTCATAACCAATGATAAGAGAGATTTATGACATACACTATGGTTTTCTCAAACATAAGCATAAGGATGCACATTTAACCAATTCTACTAAACCTTCAACCTTCATTAACCATTCCTAGTGAAATGTCACAAGATTACATACAAAAGATGTAATTATATGCATAAGTTTTGTAAGAACATGAAGTTTTCCAACATAACATGCTTACAACACCCACAAGGTTGAACATTTCATCAAACTAGAACAAACACACACAATCATTGAAGAATAATCAAGTTTCATTATAGCATCAACATAAACATCACCAAGAATCATGTACAAGTTGTTAAATCATACTAAGTTTCATCTAATCCAAGTGATAATAAGAGTTTAGCCCATAAGGCTTACAAAAGACACACCCAAACTCAAGAACATGGAAGAACTCATAGTAGATCTAGAGGAATTCAAACCAATTTTGAGTGAAAATAGGTGGATGATGTTAGAACCTTCTTCAAAGTGTGAAATCTTCAATCTTGGCCTTCAAATTTTCCAAAAACTCTTGAGAAATGCTCAAAGACACCTAAGGGTTTGATAGAGGTTAGGGTTTTGAAAGAAATGAAAGTCTTTTTGGAAATGAGGTGTACTAGGGTTATAAACCCGTTTTCTGCCCGAATATGGTGATATTTGAAGTGATATGATCATATTCAGCATAAAAATAGGCTATTTGGAATTTGACAGCTTATATAGCCATATTCAGCTTCAATATGGTCATATCAGGAGCATTTTCCTCTTGAACCTCTTCAAATCTTGGATTTTCTTCACAAAAATCACCGAGCTTCATCCGAAACCTACAAGATTCAAATAAAACACAATAAGTGTCTAAATTATGAATTTTGTATAAAAAATGATTGAAAATGCAAAGAAATACATATTGTAAACATGTATATTTATTATCATATCAAACATCCCCACACTTGAACTTTCCTTGTTCCCAAGCAAACTCTCATGCAATCATTTAATAAAAGAAATCACATTGACATAAAAATGGTGAAAGACAAACCATTTATTAAATAAAGATCTAAACTCATAATTGACTATCAAACATGGCACACTTATAAGAAGAAACCGAGTGTTTTAAGCTTGCTCTTTTCAAGAATACTAGAAATATTCAAATGAGCATCATATGCCTACGAAGTTTCTTTTATGCATGAGTGTAAACAGCTCACGAAAAATCACTCAACACTCGGTTATTTATATATGTAAGTGTATAAGTGAATCACTCAATGCCAACCAATGATACAAACATAGTAATAAGCTTACAAAGGGATCAAATCTCCACCAATTAACATGAGAAAATGCATAAATTAAGATGGCTTTTAACGGGTTGTAACGGGGCTTGGGTAAAAAGGGGTATGAAATTTTGGTAAAAGTGGTTAAACGGATAAATATTCCAAAAATCTAGATACTAAATATGATACATTACGCTAATACATAAACACGCTTTAATATAACTAAACTAATACAAATCTAATAAACATACGATATGCATGAAAATTGTTCTTTCTTATGCATCACATAACTCACATTTATTTATTCTTATTCTAAACAGCATAATTTAATATTTTTTTTTCATTTTTTGTTTTGTTTTTCTCTTTTTTTCATATTTTTCTTTTTCTTTTTTCATTGAACAATGGACGCCTAATTAAAAACTAATAAACATTAAACAAATTCGATGCAAAAATTTAGACAACTAGAATTAACCGGAATTTTATCACAAGGGTTTAAAAGATAAAAATAGCTAATTTGGCTAAGTGACTAATGATATGGGTAATAACAAAGAAATAAGGGAAAATAACTCAACATGGTGACTAATAGTAACACTTGGGTGAAGTAAAGAGAAGAGATTTGGCTTATAAGGTGGGTATTCCTAATGCCTCTATTATATTTATGCAAATACTCAGTTTATGGTCTTGAAATGCATATCCTAAGCAAGTTCTTACGCGAATGCACATTTGGCACACTCAAAAATAAAAAAAAATGTAAGCTAACACTAAATCATATGATCTCATGTGATAAAGGCACAAATAAGCTTACAAAAATGGATGGATGAAGGTAAAGTTCAAACTCATGTATAAATATCACATTTTCAACTTGCAATGCTCACTGAACATCCAAACGTTTTATTATAATGCACTTGGTTTTTCTTAGTTCTATGATGTTAACAATTCAATCATGGTTTAAGATCTAAAAGAAATATAAATGGATGTCATTTATTCAACTTTTGAAAATTTTTTTGTCAAAAATGGGATTGTTTTAAGGTGCAATGAGATATATGTAAAAGACTTGTAAAAGTTCATAAAAACCCAAACATCCCCACACTTGAAACATACATTGCCCTCAATGTATCAATGTATGAACATGTAATGCAAGAAACAAATGGGGAGGGGGGGGGGAAGAAGGTGAAATAGGAAACTCCCCTGAAGAAATCCATGAAAACAGGTCCAATAAATTCTCAAACGTCTGCTAAGCAAATCATCACACTCAAGATTTCACGAAAACTAGCATTAACACCACTTCAAGAACAGAACAATAAGTTTAGCAAGACAAAGAAAAATCAACATAAATAAACACTACATAAAGTAAATAACCATAAGAAAATGACAACACAAATATGTTTCTAGTTTGTACAACCAGATTACCAAAAAGTACAACTCAAACGTGAAAGGAACCACAAAAGAAGATGTGAGGTTGTCAGACTAGTCCTCCATCACATCTGCATCATCTGATGGAACATGCTGCTGCTCTGTTTGCTCGGGCGGTGGATGTTAGGAAGTTGGTATAGGAAAAGGAGGAGGAGGAATACCAAACTCATTTTCAGCAGCCCACTGTGTTATAACCTGCATTATCCAATGCACCCCAACACGAATGTGAGCCAAATCAGAAGAGTTATCAATGGGCGGTAGCGGAGATGGTGTTGTGGCTCCCTCACCATCAATAAGTGCTATTAGATGAGCCTCTGCATTCGCAATGCAAGTCGATGTGCCTATCTCCATATTCGGGGGAAAGCATCTTTTCTCCTAAGAGTCTAACCAATACCATTGTTGATACACTATGTTCCTATTTTATGTTCTTCAATGTAAAAGTCTTTCATTTCTTACGCATATGTAATACAAGTGCTTAATGAAATATGATATGTGTTTTGATGTTTATTTGTCTTTGATTATATCATATTCTTATTGTATTTAGTATTACACATAAATGAACATTATATATAGGTTTGAGGTTGTTGTACATAGTTCTAAGTCAATAATGATTCAGAAATATATTCAACTTAGTCGGGTGGTTATTCATGCTAATGGACCATACTTATGGACCATACGCGTGAATGGATCATACTTATGGACCAGTCGCACGACTGAACCAGTTGACTGGATCAGTCGTATGACTGAGACATAAGATTGACTCAGTCACACGACTGAACCTTCAGTCATGCGTATGAGTCAAACGCATGAGTCAGTCGCACGACTGAACCATGCTAATGGCTCAGTCGTACGATTGAACACTGAAAACCTATAAATACCACATAATTCGTGAAATATCATACCCTAGCCTTCCAGAGCGTCCCAGTTCGTCCATCCAACTTCATAGTTCGTTTCTGATCGATTCCAACTTGTTCTTAATGTTATTTTAATCGTTAGATCGATCAGGTTGTCGTTCTCACTGATTGGATCGCCAATCAAATTGAATTCCATGCTATTTGATCTTGTTTCATGCAGAATCTGTAGTACACCGTACGAAAACGGTCCTAACAAGTGGTATCAGAGCCAAGGCTCGTGATTTTGCGTGGATTCAATTAGTTTTGGTGTTAAAATTAGCGTTTCTTATCAAAAGATTCATCTTTCTGCTTCAAAACGTGTTTTTGACGAGTGAGTGAGTTAAAGTTTTGGTTTTTCATCATACAACAGATTAGGGTTCCTGAAAAACTTGTATTTTGTGTCAGTGTTCAAAATTCAAAAATTTCCAAAGGCAGCAGCCTCAGTCGTGATTGGATCAATCGTACAACTGAATCCCATTCGCATATTCCAATCGCACGACTGGACTCAGTCGTATCGTTCATTCGCACGGTTAAGCTATTCTAGTCATTTGACCTCAATCGTACTCTTCATTCGCACGACTGAATCTAATTGCACGATTGAATTCATTCGCATCCTTCAATCGTACGATTGACCCGGTCTCCTTGCTCAATCGCACGATTTAATCTGTATTGTCTTAAGGTTGTCAAGTTTTAAGCCATGGAATACCAGTTTGTTGCGTTCACTGCTGGAAAAGACTCACGTATCCAGAATCTTCTTCTTCTAAAAAATAAGATAGGGAATCACAACAAACCGCCGAAGTTGTTGACATTGGATGAGTACCCACAGTGGAAGCAGTGGTTTGAGATATACTTGAATGTTGTAGATCCTAATCTATGGACATCTATTGAGACTGGTTATACTGTACCAGTCAGTAAAAATGGGGTGAAGTTGACGCTGGGGGTATGAACGAAGCTCAAAAGGTTCTGCATAACGCTGAGAAGAAAGCATATGCACTGTTGACTCAGTCAATCCCAAAGGATATATTCTATCAATTCTCGGAGAACAAGCAGTCTAAGAAGTTATTGGAAGCTTTAGAAAAGAGATAAGATGGTAATGCAACCTTGAAGGTGCTAAAGGCTAAAGCTCTCAAAAAGGGATTTGATAATTTCTCTCTAATAGGAAATAAGAGCTTAGATGACATCATTGATAGATTTTATCATTTGATGAGTGAGCTGCATACTCATGGTGTGACTACTTCTATGGAAGATAAAGTTTCAAGCTTTGCTGATAATCTTCCGGGCAAATGGGATCCATTTGTGTCTAGTCTGAGACAGAATGACACCCTTGCAACTTTAGACATAAATGATTTCATCTTGAAGTTAAGGGAGGAGGAACTACGATTGAAATACAAGTCTAAGAAAGAATCCTACGCTCAGAATCCTTCGTTGTACAATTCTGTTCCTACTCCGGCTTCATCAGGCGCACTGTTACAAACAACGTTTGTGTCAAATTCATCTGCTTCTTCCCAAAGCAGTTCCTCGGTAAATGAAGCGTCAGGTTCATCTGGAACCCAATACATTTTCCCTGATTCCAAGCTTACTAAGCTGAAGACCGAGAATCTCGAAAATGTCACTGTGGAAGTTGCCAAAGAGCACATGGATCTTCAGCTGCAGTGGTTCATTCTTATGATGGGTCAGTTGCTGGGAAGATTGGAAATTGTCATCTCGCTGACGAGGACTACGAGCAGGTGGATAAGACTGAGTTAGAGCGTATGGATATAATGTGGGCTGTGGCTAGTGCGGTCAGGAGAGCCAAAAAGTTTGTTAAGAAGACGGGGCAGAACTTGGATGCCACTAAAGACACTACGTTTGGGTTTGATAAAACCATAGTCACATGCTTCAAATGTGGAGAAAAGGGGTATTTCAAACGTGAATGTGTAAAGCCGAAGAAGACTGGTAACAACAATCCTTTATCTTCAATCAACCGTCAAGACAAAGAGAAGATTGGGGCATCATCGAGTAAAGAGTCTGAAGCTATGGTTGCTCAGGGAGATGAAGGACAAGACTGGTCCTTCTGATTTGTATCTGAAGGAGAATCGAATGTAGCATTAGTGGGTGATTTGGATGATGGATCTGCGAGTGAGGGAGACATCATAGCCTAGCATGCACGTTCAGAGATTGAAGAAGCTATGGATGTTGTAGATCATCTTGTTGAAGAAGAATTAAGTGCTGCAAACTCAGAATCTCCAGTTATCGAAGAGTCTGAATCTGCATTTATGGCTTATTCGTCTAGTTCCACACAGGTATACTCTAAAGACGAATTATTTAATAAACATGCTTGTGATGAATGTGATAAATTTAGAAAAAGGATTGAATTAAAATTTGCTAGGTTATTAAAACACAATGATAATCTGGTAAATGATTTAAAACTCTGCACTGAAACAAACCGTGTTTTAAAACAAAATGAGTGTAGTTTTAAAGAAAAGATAGAACTGCTAGGAAAAAAATAAGAGAAACTGAGGTTGTTACCCTAAATCAATCAACTGACATTAAGTTCTATTTAACTACTATAGAGGAAACTAAAAAGGAAAAAGTAGTTTTGCAAGTCGAGGTTGAGTCTTTAAATTAAAAACTACATAGCTTAGCTAGTTCCTCTCATATAGTTCAGAACTTAGTGAATGAACGTAACGGTGGGGAAGGTCTGGGATATAAAGTAATGCCGCCTCCACATGCGATCCTTTTAAATACTAGATGTAGACCAATAAATAATAACCTAGTTAAGGATCATGTGGTGACTACTCTTGTCAGTGATCCAGAGTCCACAGGTAAACCTGTGCAGTCTGTCACTGAACAAAAAGCTACTATTTCGAGATTAAAAGATAAGGTGCGTATAAAGGATTTGTGCGATAAAGTTGAAAAAGAAAATGTTGGGTCGGGTTCACAAACGTCTACTTCAAAACCTAAAAAATCCAAACCAACAAACCTTAAACGTGTTAATCATCAAAATCCTGCTAAAATGAAAGAAAAAGATGTTAAAAATGTCAAACCAATTAAGTTTGTTAAAGAAGGCGAAGCATATCAGAAGGAAGAGAAACAAACCAGCCCCCGATCATACTCACCCCCTCACAAAAGTTCTCCCTAACCTGTCGAAGGGAGATCCTGCTATAGTTATGGAAAACGAGGACATATTTCTCCAAATTGTCCTCATTATCAAACACCTAAAAGAAAAATTGAACTTTTTCATGAAAAACAAAGGTTTTTTTAAAAATAGATCTAAAAACAAAGGTTTTTTAAAAATAGATCTAATACTCCTCCGAGATACCAAAGGCAACATAAACAAGCTCAAAATGAAGCTGTGTTACCTAAGGTTAAACTTAGGAATATTAGTGAAGCAAAAGTTCAAACTATAAACCCGTCATCTGTTTACCACAAACAGGCCTTACATAAAACTGGTTTATAGAAAGAAAAACCAAGTAATGTGTCTGATAGTGAGGACAAGAAGAAGAAAGACATGTCCTCATCCTTCGAAGGTCAGTGGTTGAGTTCTTGATATGTGATATCTCTGGGAAACCCAAGCCAGTAAAGGCTTGGGTCCCCAACCTGAACTAATCATTTCCATTCTTTGTGCAGGTTGTCCGCTACAGTGCTATCACTAATACCTGGATTATTGATAGTGGGGCTGCCAGGCACATGGCCGGGAATTCGTCCCTCCTTTTCAACGTCAAGCAAATTAAAGGGGGACATGTATCTTTCGCAGGTAATAAAGGAGGATATATCACCTATCAAGGCGAAGTGGAAAACGAGAAGTTAAAGTTCGACAAGGTAAACTACGTTCAGCAATTACAAAAGAACCTGCTTTCTATTTCCCAAATATGTGATAAGGGCTTTAAGGTCATGTTTGACAACAAAAAGTGTTCCATACTTAAGAAGGAGTATGTTATCCAGGAGGAGCAAGTTCTAATGTCGGCCTTTAGATATAATAACCTGTATGTCTTGGACCTTTCCAAAGCCTCCATAACGGAGTCTACTGCTTAGTGTTTCTTATTAAAAGCAACTGAAATGGATTCAGTTTCCTAGCATAGGAGAATGGGACACATCAATCCGAGGAAGATGAATCATCTGGTTCAGAATGATCTGGTGGACGGAGTTACTATCAAGAACTTCTAGCTTCCAGACTTCTGTATGCAAGAAAGGGAAACAGACAAAGAAGTCTCATAAATCGAAGAAAGTTCATTCTATCGAAATTCCTCTTAAGCTTCTACATATGGATCTGTTTGGCCCCGTCAGCACAAAGAGCATTGCTGGAGATTGGTACTGCTTTGTGGTGACGGATGATTACTCAAGATTCTCTTGGGTGATGATTCTAAAAGCAAAGTCAGAGACATTTGAATCATTCAAACATCTATTTACCACATTGGAGTTACTTTACAAGCTTATAGTGAGGAAAATACGTTCAGACATCAGGACAGAATTCAAGAATCAGTGGATGGAGGCATTCTGTTGAGAGAAAGGGATTATTCATCAATTCTCTTCTGCCTACACTCCACGGATGAATGGAGTTGCTGAACGGAAAAATAGGAGCTTGATAGAAACAACAAGGACAATGCTAGCTGACTCAAAACTGCCGGTTCAATTCTGAAACAAGGTATTGGCTAATGCGTGCTATACTCTTAATCGAGTCTTAGTGGTCAAATGTCAATGAAAAACTTGTTATGAGTTGCTCCAGCAACGTAAATCCAATTTGGAGTATCTAGAACCATTTGGAGCCCCCTGCATGCTGTTAAAAAAAATCAGACTGGAAAGTTATTTGAGAAGGCAGAAGAAGGTATCTTTCTTGGCTATAGTATACCAGACAAAAGGGTTTATAATAACTCAACTGGTCAGGTAGAAGTGTGGTGCAATGTTGATGTCCAAAGATACACCACCCCCTGTTGGAAAAGGACCTTCCTTCTTCTTTGACTATGATGGATTTTTTAAATCCTTTAATCTATCTTCTTCCCATTCTGATGACGAGGTAGCCGCTCAAATGATGTATGATGTTCTGAATACTCCTACTCAAGACTCGACATCATCAGCTCCATTAGAAGGTACTTCTAGCCCTTCAGGGGGAGATCTAGAGATAAGCGATCCCTCATCTGATGATGAAGAAGTTGCAAATGAGAATGTGAACCAAGAGGAACATGTCCCCACTGTTGAGAGTACAACTGTAGCTGATTATGAAGTGACTGGAACTTCTGAACATTGTTATTCACCAGCCACAGAAAATGAACCTGTGATTCAAAACTTGGATGATGAAGTAGCAGTTCCCACAACTCCTGGAACTAGGATTAATGTGAATCATCCCCTGGATAACATCATCATGGATCTTCTCTGGGAGTTCAGACAAGAAATCAACTATACTCCGCTGACTATGCTGCGGTCATAGAAAAGAGGTACATACACGATGGGGCATATCGATGTTTTA
This sequence comes from Flaveria linearis, assembly GCA_024085815.1. Taxonomy (NCBI): domain Eukaryota; kingdom Viridiplantae; phylum Streptophyta; class Magnoliopsida; order Asterales; family Asteraceae; genus Flaveria; species Flaveria linearis. Next base: position 58,275,773 of record CM044014.1, on the reverse strand, counting down.
TGTCTCAAGTTGAGCCTAAGTATGTAAGCAATGCCTTAAAGGATGAGGCATGGGTAAGTGCCATGCAAGAAGAACTCCTACAGTTTAAGAAGTTAGGGGTCTGGACACTTGTGGACAGACCAAAAGGTGCAAAGGTGATTGGCACTAAGTGGGTTCTTCGGTGTAAGAAGGATGACCAAGGGGTCATAATCAGAAATAAGGCTAGGCTAGTTGTTCAAGAGTTTAGGCAAGTCGAAGGAGTTAACTACAATGAAGTGTTTGCACCAGTGGCCAGGATGGAAGCAATTCAAATCTTCCTAGCCTATGCATCCTTTATGAAGATCAAAGTATATCAATTGGATGTGAAAAGTGTATTTTTCATGGTGAAATCCATGAAACAGTTTACGTAGGTCAACCTAAAGTATTCGAGGATCCTTATCATTGGGATAGAGTTTATAAACTAGACAAGGCTTTGTACGGGCTCCATCAAGCCACTCAAGCCTAGTATGAGAAACTCTCTACTCACCTGCTAAGACATGGCTTTCGTAGAGGTATAATTGACTGCACGTTGTTCATAAAAGAAAAAAATGGTGATTTACTAATGGTGCAGATATACGTGAATGACATAATATTCGGTTCCAAAAACGAAGCATTATGTAAAGAATTCGAATCGATGATGAAAGCTGAGTTTGAAATGAGTGCCATGGGAGAGATGAAGTTCTTTCTTGGTTTACAGGTAGATCAGACATCCAATGGAATCTTCCTACAATAGACCCAATATGTTGGAGATATCCTTAGTCGGTTCGACATGGAGAATACAACGGTTGCTGGTACTCCACTTGCCACGAACCATGATGTGGCACCCGACGAAAATGGTGATCTGGTAGATGCCACTATGTATCGAGGAATGATCGGATCTATGATGTACCTCACAGCTTCTCGTCCTGATATTATGTACGCCACGTATCTCTGTTCCAGATATTAGGCAAAACCAAAAGTAAATCATCTAATTGGGGTAAAAAGGATCTTTGGTTATCTGAAGGGTACTCTAACGCTTGGGTTATGGTATCCTCATGATGATGACTTTGAGCTAACAGCGTATAGTGACTCAGATTATGGTGGTTACAAGATGAATTACAAGTCAACATCTGCTGGATGTCAGTTCTTTAGAAGACGATTAGTCACCTGGCAGTGTAAGAAACAGACATCTATTGCTCTGTCAACATGTGAAGCTGAATACGTTGCCACTGCAAGTTGCTGTTCATAAATCATCTGGATTCAACAGCAAATGCGAGACTACGGTTTGAAATTTTCTAACACCCCTATATTTTTTGATAATTCTGCTGCTATTGCTGTCACTAAAAATCCGGTCCAACACCCCAAAACTAAACACATCGGCATTAAATATCACTTTATACGTGACTGCTTTGAATAACAATTAATTGATGTTGTTAAAATAAACACGGATTTCCAACGCACCGACCTCTACACAAAAGCTTTTGATAAACCTCGATTTAATTATCTATTACAGGTAAATGGCGTTAAAAAGAAAGATGATGTGACTCCAGACGAATCAAGTTCCTAGTCCGTCTCTATGTTTATTTTTTATTTTATTTTCTTTATTTTTTCTGTCTTTAAAATTTCAAAAGCATAAAAAGATTTCCGGTTTTAGAATTTTAGGGGGAGAATAGTTTTAGTTTCAGTAGTTAGTATTTAATTACTTAAAAAAAGGGGCGGGCAGATAAGTTGAAAAACAAAGACATCACATCTGTGAAATTAATTCAATATTATGGAAAATGATAGTACACAGGGATCAAAATTGTCTGGGACATCAAAAATATTAAAATGTTTTACCATGTTATATTCAAAATTACAGAAAATTTTCAAGTCTGAGAAGTCTAAGCCAAATAAAGAAAAAATGATAGTAAGCTAGTCTGTTACTATGGTTACATAGAGAAAGTAGATCTAGGGGTTGCTAGTCCATTATATGATGTGTTGGTAGATTCAACACAATAGACTAGTAGAGTTCATTGGTGAACAACGTAAAACTAAATCATTCAACAGGCTATGGGTTTCCATCTATCCATGGTTAACACAATTAATGTATTTCCAATAAGGGGTGAGGAGCAAAATGAACACCACAAATATGTGCGGACGACCATAAAAACGAGCAAAGCGCATGAAAAATGTGAAGCGCAATCAAGCTAATGACAAATGTTGTTGGTGCGTTATATGTAAAATAAAATTGCTCTAACAAGAAGATAGGTTGTGTGCCTCTCTGCTGTGCGATGGCACTGACCTGAGGATAAGCATAACCTAAATATTCTAGAATTCATTGTTGTTTGCGCCTCTCTGCCGTGCGATGACACTGACCTGAGGCTTGGCATCTCTTTGAAAGCTCTTAGAATAGTTTCTTCTTGTAAAAAAAACCCTTAGATCGCTAAAAAATCTCTTGAGGAAAGTTGATTACCATATAAGTGTGGGATTCAAATGCTTGTTGAAATAATAAACTTAAAGAATCACCAGTGTGTTTCAAAAATCTGTGTATGGATTTAGGTGGACAAATATACTAGCAATCATCATGGCAGCATCTCCCGATGGTCAAAATCAATGTGTGCTACATAACAGCTGTAGCATGATTTCCTGTTTGTGATTTTGACTCTAAGATGAATAAGATTCTGTGATGGGTAAATATAACGTTCTCTGTTATCTAAATAAATATAACAGGTCCCAAATGATTATGTTAATGCCTGTATGATTCCATATAAATTATTCTAGATATGATGAAAATGTTTGAAGCTGTTCTGTTCAGGGGGAGAAATCATTTAAGTAATGTTAAAGTGTTTTCAACCCACCTCGAATGAAAAATACAAAAATATGTCTTAGTTTAGTTTGTTTAAAGTTTTTCTGTTTTTAGTTATGTTTGTATTGAGTCGATGTCGGACTATGTAATAAGAAGAAATCTGTGAATATCACAAATTGAACCGAATTTTATATGATAAAAGCCGGTTTATGAACTGTAAAAATATCACGTCTGAGGTGATTAAAAGGTTTTATTTTAAAAGGATCACGTCTGAGGTGGTCAAACGGTTTTCATGTAAAAGGATCACGTATGAGGTGATCAAAAGTTTTTATTTAAAAGGATCATGTCTGAGATGATCAATGGTCATAATGTCATACATCAACGATGAGTATGTGAATAAATGGAACAAACTAAGTCACCTTCACCATAATGACCCAATCGCACTATTGGATCATAAGTATCGATCAATCGCACGATTGGATCATAAGCATGAGCCAATCGCACGAATGGACCATAAGTATGGCCTAATCATATGATTGGACCATAAGTATGGCTCAAGCGCACGACTGAACCATGAAGATGTCCGAGTCGTACGATCGGAAGCATTAGAATGAACCAATCGCACGATTGGATGGACCATCAGTATGGCCCAATCATATGATTGGACCATAAGTATGGCTCAAGCACATGACTGAACCATGAAGATGTCCGAGTCATACAATTGGAAGCATTAGAATGAACCAATCGCACGATTGGAAAAAGGGAGTATGAGTCAGTTGTACAATTGAACCTCAGTCGCACGTATGAACCGTCCGAATGGGTCCAGTCGCACGACTGAAACTCAAATCAGTATAAAAGGGGGCTCATTCGGTCGTAGCCCTACACTTTATTTCAAATTCTCCCAAACTCCCGAATACCCAAAGACACCCTTTTCAAAATTTTCCCTATGATTTCCATTGATATCTTAATACTAATCGACTTACATTCATCTACAGGTACAATGTGAATGAAATGATGATGCATGCTAACGTAAAAACAATCCAAAGTGTCCGAATGAATTAAGAAGTAAACCGAACCAAATAACTCAAAAATTGGACATTTAAATGGACTTAAAAGTAAACTTAAAAGATAACCGGTGTTACAACATGTCTTGGCATATCTAATGAATCTAATATTGATGTGAATATGACTGTTTTGACAAAGATTCAAAATCTCGAACCCGCACTAAATCTATGCGAATGGACATACTGATGAACTTCAGTCGCACGATTGAGCCAGACGCATGATTCAATCGCATGATTGAATCAATCGGTGACTCAGTCGCACGACTGATTTAACCGCATGTCATGGAACACGACTAAGCTCAGTCAGAGGCTCAATCGTACGACTGAGTTCAGTCGTATGGTTCAACTGTACGATTGAACCAGTTTGATATGATCTGTTCAAGATTAAATATTCTCTCTTGTGAATGGATCTAACATGTTTGTTGCGTGTATTGTAGTAAAATGGCTGATAGATGGATGATGAGCACTAAGCACAACATCTGTGCTTATCTCAACACCACGTCTTGGAATGCATCAGATTTGTCTGGATCATTGAGTTTCTATGCCGATCAAGGATACACCACACCATATCTACTCCCTGCACACATTATCGCTCATTACAGCAGGCATTCTAGGAGAATGCTGTTGTAGGCCGATCTGTTGAGCTGTTTCGTATTCGTAGCTCTATCTTTGGAGAGGATATCGACATAGGGGAGGATGACTTGAGGCGAGTCTTGGATTTGGGAGATGACTCGGACTATCCCACCAAGCTGCATCCAATGACTATGAGGGGATGCTTTCTAAGGATCAAGTACGCCGATGACATCAATGCCGGCGTGCTCAATAAGAGCAACATGTGCCCGCCGTTTAAGTATTTGGCACATGTGATCCTAAAGTGTATAGCTTGCCGACGTGGTGGTTTTGATGAGATGAGTGACCAAATTCAGAACGCGTTTGTTGCGTTGGTTCTCAACCACCCGTTCGGTTTCTCTCGGATGTTCTTCAACTACATGAGGGAGAACATAGAGGCTAAAGGGAAGGAGGGATTCTGCATGTATCCTAGGTTTCTACAGCTGATTGTCGATGAGAAGCTACCTCACCTGCCCAAGCTAAATGTGACAATCCGAGTTTTCAGGTCAACCTCGTTCTCTTATGTGGCAACCAACGTTTTTAGCAATTTTATTAAATGATAAAATAATAATTATTATTATTAGCAATTATTATTAAATGGTAATGATTAGTTTTATAATTATTAATAATGTAAACCATGGGAACTAGAGGGACAAAAGTTGACTTTCCACTAAAGCTTAAACAACTTAAAACACCTCACCCGTAACCTCCTCCTCATATTTTTTTTCTTTCTCGAAACCCTAAGGTGTTCCAAACCAACGACAACCACAACCAACTTCATCTCTAGCCTTCACGGCAGCCCTCTTTGATAACTCTCCCCGGAAAATCCCTCTCTCTCGACCAAAACCGCAGCCTTCAACGACAACCTTATACGGTACGTATCTCCGTTATTTGTTTTGTTATGGTTTTGGGTACGGTTTCCTTCTTTACTTCGTCGGATACACTGCGGTTGCGATGGCTGGTTTCGTGTGTTTTCGGGTCCACAGTTAGGTGATCGTGGCTGGTGTGTTAGCCGTGAATTCTAGTATGCTTGCGTGTGTGTGCTTTCTGTGATTTATGTATGTATATTGCGTGTACGTGCTCCTGCGTTGAGTGTGCCTTTTCTGCGTTGATGTTTGTATGATGCGTGTATGCGGTCAGTTTTATGCGCGCGTGATCTGTGATTGTGTGTGTATGGTTTGCGTATGTATGTATATATGCGAGTGCCCAACCTGTAAGTATATGTGCTGCGTTGTATAGATATATACATGTGTTCTGCGTATATATAATCGTGTGTGTGCTGCGTTGTATATATATATATACATGTATGTACTGCGTTATATATATGTTGCGATGTATATATATATATATATATATATATATATATATATATATATATATATATTTTTTTTTCAAGGGCATGTGGTGTATATGGGTGTTTGGGCTACGTAAGTTTTTTTTTATTTTATTTATGCATGTTGAAGGAATAAGAATGGTTGGTGGTGCTCATGGGTCCTGCGATGTGGATGTGATTGTGTTTCTTTAGTAAACAAGCTCTATAATACAACATGTATCTATGAGGGGCTGATGCATGTGTGTGTTTTATTTTTATTTTTTTAAACTTTATTTTACATGGCATATGAACATGTGTATGTTCCTGTTGTATGTATATATGAGTGCAGTGATATATATATATATAATAATACTTGATGGTGTATTATGTATAATATATTATTTGGGATATATTATAAACTTCATGTAATGTGTTGTATATAATATATTATTTGGGTGTAGTATGCATGGCATGGGTGAGTTGATTGGATCATTATTGTGGGATTATATGAGTGTTCATGTTGTATGTATATATGAGTGCAGTGATGTATATATATAATAATATTTGATGGTGTGTTATGTATAATATATTATTTGGGATGAATTATAAACTTTATGTAATTTGTTGTATATAATATATATTATGAGGTATGTGCGATGTATACTATATATACTACTTGAGTATGATGTGTGTAAAACTTAATATGGGTTCGTCTCATGTGTGGTCTATTAAATGGGTGATATAAAGTAGGTATATTATATATATGTTATATGTCATCTATGATATATATATATATATATATATATATATATATACACACATTTGCTATAAATACGTGTGTGACTGGTAAAATATATATTGGTTTCGTTATAAATAACGTATAATTGAAATATATATATAAAGGATATCTTAATACATGACTTAGCATACGTGATAACCGACATCGTACCCGATTCGTGAAACGCGAAACCGTATGACCGATTATTAACATGTAATAGTTTATATTAATTATGTAATAAACGTGCATCCACGTTGTTCGGAAACTTAATTGTTCGTGCTTACACTTGTTGATTTTGCTGTGCATTTGAGGTGAGTCTTCACGACCCCTATTTTACTTTTTTCCTTTTTGGGGGAGAAAACATGCAAACATATTTACAAAATGGTTTTTAGTATTATTTTTTATCACCTGTTACGTTAGTGCAAACATACTTAAAAGTCCTTACATTCTCGAACCGTTAGTAATGTGTAGCGAGGTAATTCTGAGTAGTACTACTGGGTTTGACAAACCCCGCCCGGGCTAGTCACGCTAGCTTGATTGGAGGTCAAACGGGTGTGTTATTGACCTAACATTTTTCACTGTCTGGTGAGACGTGATGGGAAGGCAAGAAACATACAAACATACAAGCAGTCAGCTTCGGTTCGAAACGCTAAGTAACTTGTTTATAGGCTAACTACCTATCGATATGCTTTAATTACTTTACCATTCGAACAGTTACGAACATTTTATCTGTGATTAAACCTGTGAACTCACCAACTTTATGTTGACACACTTTAGCATGTTTTCTCAGGTCACAGGAACGCTTAAGCTCATGTTGCACGATTCAGGAACGCACTCAGGACATGCATTCATCAAATTCATTTATTTTACATCAAACATTGTTTTGACATAGTGTTTTGAGACTTTCAGTATTGGTTAAATTTCATATTACGCTTCCGCACTGATGTTCATTTCATTTGTGTTTCTCTGATTTAAGTCAAACGTTTATTTTAATTTCATATAGTGTCGTTTGATATAACCGTGTCTGAGATCCTGGCTTGTCACACGCCTAACGGTAATACCCCGTTTGTGGAAATTAAGGGTATGATAGATTGGTATCAGAGCCACTGGTTATAGAGAACTAGGATTGCATTTGCATCTAGACTATAGCCTTAGACACAACACTAGTATTGCACAGAAACTCTTACATGATTGCAACTGTTGTACAAACATTCTCCCGGCATACTAACATTACATTACTGAACGATCATAACATTATCCGCACTATCCATGTCACCTGTATCATCCTCGACTAACAGAGGGGCGGAGAGTTCTGCTCGCTTACTTCCAACATCTACACTTGTTTCTTCACTCCCGGAGTTGAAGCAACGACGACTTGAACCTAACATTACCACTTTGGAGCACGGAAAACCTTTCTAACATGCATGACTAACCTAACGACGACAATCAAAGAGAACAACACACCTTACTCTTCCAACTCTTTCACACTTGTTTCTACTTCTAACATACCCTATCTTCCTCACTAGCCTGAACAGTAAATGTGGGACAACTAAAGAGATTTGAAGTCTATCAGAGGATCAGACTTAGACATGTAGACGCTTAGAGCTTCAAAGGGAAAAGGCCAATCGTCTTGATTCCCCGTTGTTATCTTAACCGGATCCTTTGTACAACCTTAGTTATTTGACCCTTGGTATAATAAATATATCTTTGATACCTCTATCACTGATAACACTCGGTACTTGACAAGGTATGTTATCTCAAATGGGAGGAACCATGGGTGACCATGCAAAGCAAATTAGAATCACGGGTGCACACGTAATTGTAATTTGTCATGCATGAGAATTCTGGCAACTCTATCGGGTGATAATGGTCATAATCAGTACAAATTTTCATTTCTATACTTAGAGACATGAGGTCTCGGTTCTTATAAAACCTCACTATTGATATGCAAACAAATCCTTCATTCCTACTAGTATGAAAGTTCTCATCTACCCCGAGCCTTAATGAGATTCGTGTTATGACATTAGCCCTAGTCTCTATGAGACGTGCTCTTTTTAGCATTTCAGTGTTCGTGTAACACTATCCATCTACTTTGTGCCAGATCTTCAAAAGTTACAATAAAGTGATAATATTCTTGGCGCGTGTAGTCCTTGTTTATTGGATTGATCTTAAGACTTAGAGTCTTGGTAATTTCAGTGTTCCAGCATTCATTTCATTTGATATCTATCATGTTTAAGCGTACGTTACATTTGTTTGTCTCCCTGTTGGTGAGAATCCAATCGGAATTTTCTGGCTTACTACGCTTGGCATAGGACCAAAAAGCAAGACATTATGACAACCCCGTCCAATATATCTCAGCCTCTCCATTATAAGCAACAGGTGCAACTATCCCTCCCAATGACTCGTGTAATAAGAACATTTAAGAGCACTGTAGAGAAATTTGGCCATACCTTCAAGAACCATCGTGTGAACATCCCGACCAAGTCTCCTCCGCCACAAGAATCACAAAAAGGATGTTATGAGTGCAGAAAACCTATGCATAAAGGGAAACCTCCCAAGGCTCAAGAAGATAAGAAACCAACAGAAATGGTAGTTCTGCTCCAGCGTTATCTCATTCGAGTACCGATAGAAGTTTTATACCTGGTAAAATTAGTGGACTACTAGAGGTAGTTCTTACCGGTTTAATTTCCAAAACCTACCATAAAATTTACCGATGGTAGAACTATAACCGCCTCCCATGTGCTTGTCAGTTGTAATCTAGGTCTGTCTAGACAATCGTTTGATATAAGTCTGATTTCTATTAACCATGGTAGCTACGACGCTGTGGTCAAATTGGATTTGTGGTCAAAATGGATTGGTTGTCCAAAAACCAAACATAGATCATTTGTGGAAACAAACTAATTAAATTACCTCTTCTTAGTGATGGAATACCTACGGTAGAAGACGACAGGGTTGGTGTTGTGGTTGGCATCATCTTAAACGTGAAGGTGCATAAATGTCTCAAGAAAAGGGATTTCTCTCTACTGACACTAATTACAGAGAAGAAGGCGCATGAGAAGCGTGTTAAAGATATTCCAGCTGTCAGAGACTTCCGGAAGTATTTCCAGAAGACTTAACTAGTATGACCACTATGAGTTTTTGGTTATGCTGTTTGGGTTGACCAACGCACCAACGGTTTTCATGGACCTCATGAACCGAGTGCGGAAACCCTATTTAGAAAAGTTTGTTATCATATTTATTGATGACATCCGTATTTATTCAAAGAATAAGGAAGAACACGAGGAACACCTTAGACTGAATTTGGAGCTGTTGAAATGAGAACAATTATATGTTAAGTTTTCAAAGTGTGACTTCTGGATACGAGAACTACAATCTTTGGGTCATGAGGTCAATGTGAATGGAATACATATTGACCCGACAAAAATAGAAGCCATCAAGAACTGGGCTAAGCCTAAGACTTCGACTGAGGTACGATAGTTTCTTGGGTTGGCTGGCTATTACCGACGATTCATCGAAGGGTTTTCAAAGATTGCTCAACCTCTCACCGCGTTAACTCATAAAGGCACTACATACAATTGGGGTGACAAACAAGAATCCGCATTTCAGGTTCTGTAGCCGAAACTCTGTACGGCACTGATTCTATCCCTACCTGAGGGAACAGACGAATTTGTAGTTTATTGTGATACTTCTATCCAAGGTCTTGGTTGTGTGCTAATGCAACACGAGAAGGTCATCGCATATGCCTCCCGACTGCTAAAGGTTCATGAGAAAAACTACATGACGCATGACTTAGAGTTGTGAGCCGTTGTGTTTGCTCTCAAGATATGGAGACATTACTTGTATGGTACCAAGTGCACCATTTATACCGATCACAAGGGTCTTTAGCATATTTTTGAGCAGAAGGAGTTGAATATGAGACAACGTCGCTGGGTCGAGTTGTTGAACGATTATGATTGTGCGATCAAGTGTCATCCGGGTAAGGCTAATGTAGTGGCTGACACCTTAAGTCGGAAGGAGACACCTAAGCTGAAGCGAGTTCAAAGATTACAACTCACCATCCACACCGGTTTACCCGACCAGATACGTAAGGCTCAACTGGAGGCTTTGAAGGACGAGAACCTGAAAGCCAAATCTCTGCGAGGCATGGAGAAGCAACTGGAAGCCAAACCTGACGGAATTCGTTACTTCAGGGACCGAATATGGGTTCCTTTGTATGGGGATTTACAAGAGCTGGTAATGGATGAAGCTCACAAGTCACGATATTCTATTCATCCGGGTTCAGACAAGATGTATCACGATCTGAAGGTTCTTTACCGGTGGCCAAACATGAAAGCTGATATTGCCACCTACGTACGCAGATGCTTAACCTATTCTAAGGTTAAGGTGGAGTATCAAAGACCATCTGGTTTACTTAAACAACCAGAAATTCTAGTATGGAAGTGGGAACAGATATCAATGGACTTTATCACGAAATTGCCTCGGACTCCCAGCGGATGCGATACCATTTGGGTGATTGTAGATCGTTTGACTAAATCCGCACACTTCTTACCGATTAGAGAGACTGATATAATGGAGAAGTTAACTCGCATATACCTAAGGGAAATAGTCTCTCGGCACGGTGTGCCAATTTCCATTATCTCTGATCATGATGCTTGATTTACTTCTCACTTCTGGCAATCTTTACAACGATCATTGGGAACATGGTTAGATATGAGCACTGTATGTCATCCTCAAACTGATGGTCAGAGTGAGCCTACAATCCAGACTCTGGAAGACATGTTGCGCGCCTACGTGATCAATTTGGTAGCAGTTGGGAAACTTACTTACCATTAGTTGAGTTTTCTTACAATAACAGTTATCACACCTCAATCAAGACCGCTCTGTTTGAATCACTGTATGGGCGTAAGTGCCGATCGCTTATTTGTTGGGCAAATGTTAGAGAAAGCCAACTTACAGATCCAAAGCTTATGCACGAGACGACTGAGAAAATCATGCAAACATGTAACCGTATGGCAGCAGCACGTGATCGACAAAAGAGTTATACTGATAAGCGTCGTAAACCATTGGAGTTTCAGATTGGTGACAATTTACTCTTAAAAGTCTCACTTTGGAAATGTGTAATACGCTTTGGAAAGCATGGAATACTGAACCCTAGATACGTTGAACCATTTGAGATTACCAAACGAGTTGGTCCAGTAGCTTATCAACTGAACTTACCTGAAGAACTCAGTGGAATACACAACGTGTTTCACATGTCAAATATAAGGAAATGTTTGGCTGATGAATCACTTGTCGTTACATTGGAGGAACTAGAAATCGATGAACAACTTTGTTTCGTTGAAGAACCAGTGGAGATTACGGATCGAGAAGTCAAAACCCTAAAGCGTAGCAAGATTCCCATTGTGCGCGTTTGGTGGAACTCGAAGTGTTGACCAGAATTTACCTGGGAACGTGAGGATTAGATGAAGAAGTATCCACAACTATTTAATGATCAGGCACCTACTTCTTAAGAGTTTCTTGGAAACCATCCCGAATACGCACTCGGTTATTGCGGCTGTTGTTCTTCGCTAAATCCAATGTTCTAATTTTCGGGACGAAAATTCCTTTCACAAGGGGATGATGTGACAATCCGAGTTTTCAGGTCAACCTCGTTCCCTTATGTGACAACCAACGTTTTTAGCAATTTTTATTAAATGATAAAATAATAATAATTATTATTAGCAATTATTATTAAATGGCAATGATTAGTCTTATAATTATTAATAATGTAAACCATGGGAACTAGAGGGACTAAAGTTGACTTTCCACTAAAGCTTAAACCACTTAAAACACCTCACCTGTAACCTCCTCCTCATATTTTTTTTCTTTCTCGAAACCCTAAGGTGTTCAAAACCCACGGCAACCGCAACCAACTTCATCTCTAGCCTTCACGGCAGCCCCGTTTGATAACTCTCCCCGGAAATTCCTCTCTCTTGACCAAAACCGCAGCCTTCAACGACAGCCTTATACGGTACGTATCTCCATTATTCGTTTTGTTAAGGTTTTGGGTACGGTTTCGTTCTTTACTTCGTCGGATACGCTGCGGTTGCGATGGCTGGTTTCGTGTGTTTTCGGGTCCATAGTTAGGTGATCATGGCTGGTGTGTTAGTCGTGAATTCAAGTATACTTGTGTGTGTGTGCTTTCTGCGATTTATGTATGTATATTGCGTGTACGTGCTCCTGCGATGAGTGTGCCTTTTCTGCGCTTGATGTTTGTATGATGCGTGTATGCGGTCGGTTTTATGCGCGCGTGATCTGTGATTGTGTATGTATGGTTTGCGTATGTATGTATATATGCACGTGCCCAACCTGTAAGTATATGTGCTGCGTTGTATAGATATATACATGTGTTCTGCGTATATATATAATCGTGTGTGTGCTGCGTTGTATATATATATACACACATGTATGTGCTGCGTTTATATATGCTACGATGTATATATATATATTTTTCAAGGGCATGTGGTGTACATGGGTGTTTGGGCTGCGTAAGTTTTTTTATTTTACTTGTGCATGTTGGAGGAATAAGAATGGTTGGTGGTGCTCATGGGTCCTGCGATGTGGATGTGATTGTGTTTCTTTAGTAAACAAGCTCTATAATACAATATATATCTATGAGGGGCTGATGCATGTGTGTTTTATTTTTATTTTTTAAACTTTATTTTACATGGCATATGAACATGTGTATGTTCCTGCTGGGTGTAGTATGCATGGCATGGGTGAGTTGATTGGATCATTATTGTGGGATTATATGAGTGTTCATATTGTATGTATAAGTGATGTATATATATAATAATATTTGATGGTGTATTACGTATAATATATTATTTGGGATGAATTATTTTACTTCATGTATGATATGTGTAAAACTTAATGTGGGTTCGTCTTGTGTGTGGTCTATTAAATGGGTGATATAAAGTAGGTATATTATATATATGTTATTTGTCATGTATGATATATATATATACACATTATTATAAATGCGTGTGTGACTGGTAAAATATATATTGGTTTCGTTATAAATAACGTATAATTGAAATATATATATAAAGGATATCTTAATGCATGACTTAGCATACGTGATAACCGACATTTTACCCGATTCGTAAAACGCGAAACCGTATGACCGATTATTAACATGTAATAATTTATATTAATTATGTAATAAACGTGCATCCAGGTTGTTCGGAAACTTAATTGTTCGTGCTTACACTTGTTGATTTTGCTGTGCGTTTGAGGTGAGTCTTCACGGCCCCTATTTTACTTTCTTTCCTTTTTAGGGGAGAAAACATGCAAACATATTTACAAAATGGTTTTTAGTATTATTTTTTATCGCCTGTTACGTTAGTGCAAACATACATTAAAGTCCTTACATTCTCGAACCGTTAGTAATGTGTAGCGAGGTAATTCTGAGTAGTACTACTGGGTTTGACAAACCCCGCCCGGGCTAGTCGTGCTAGCTTGATTGGAGGTCAAACGGGTGCGTTATTGACCTAACATTTGTCACTGTTTGGTGAGACGTGACGAGAAGGCAACAAACATATAAACATACAAGCAGCTAGCTTCGGTTTGAAACGCTAAGTAACTTGTTTATAGGCTAGCTACCTATCGATATGCTTTAATTACTTTACCATTCGAACAGTTACAAACATTTATCTGTGATTAAACCTGTGAACTCACCAACTTTATGTTGACACACTTTAGCATGTTTTCTCAGGTCACAGGAACGCTTAAGCTCATGTTGCATGATTCAGGAACGCACTCAGGACATGCATTCAACAAATTCATTTATTTTGCATCGAACATTGTTTTGACATAGTATTTTGAAACTTTCAGTATTGGTTACATTTCATATTACGCTTCCGCACTGATGTTCATTTCATTTGTGTTTCTCTGATTTAAGTCAAACGTTTTTTTAAATTCATATAGTGTCCATTGATATGACCGTGTCTGAGATCCTGGCTTGTCATACGCCTAACGGTAATACCCCGTTTGTGGAAATTGAGGGTGTGACACTAAAGGATGATGAGGTGTCATTGGAGGTTATGGATGACACCACGTTAGGCAGGATGAAGGTGTACCGAGGTAAGCAGGTGAAGCCCCCGGTTAGGAGGTTATTCGGTCATCTGGCCAACATCGACTATGTCATGCAAGCCAAAAAGAAGTGGCGCCACAACGACAGCGGCTCCGATGTTGAGCCTATCATGATTCCAGATGACGACGATGATGATGATGATGACCAATATCATGGTCAAGGAGGTGGAGATGAGGGCTCTAGTCAATCAAGAGCCACTGACACGTCTACTATTCCTCCACCACCTTAGCAGAGGGGTTCTTCAGCTCCTGGTGGATCCAAGCAAGCTGCCATCCACCAGGACTTTCTGATAGATGAAGATGATGATTATGTTGAGGAGACTCTCACCAGGAGAGTCGATAGCAGGGTAGTGGTTACCAAGAAAGGGAAAGAGGCGGTTAGTGGACGAGAAACTAGTGCTGAGAGTGTTGACACTGATGTCACAGATCCAACATACACACCAGACGAGCCCTTCAGTCCAGGGGGTACCAGCTGCAAAGGGGTCTTGGAAGAAAAGGATGGTCCAACCCTATGGCAAGAAGGGGAAGAGACAGAGGATCATCCTGATAAGTTCCTCCACCACCACAGCCACTACCACCACCACTGTCACTGACACTACTACCACTACTTCCATCCCAGCTACCACCACTTCCATCCTAGCCATCATCACTACTATACCATTCACCGCTCATATACCCATATCTTCCTCACCCACCATACCCAAGACCGTCCCTCCACAATCCATTCCCATTCCTACTCCTATCTATACCACATCCACTACTACACCTACCATTCCCCAAGGTGGCACATCCACCTAGTTCCCACCTCCACAGGGCACTTCTCTACCCACGGTTGGGTTAGAGGAATAGCTGGCGAGCCTAAACAAATTAGTGCTTAAGTTGTTGGCAACGGATGATCTTAGGGCCAACCAGATGAACCAGCTGATAGCGGTCAATGCAGCACAGGGCAAGAAAATTGCCCAACTCATTGAGAAGAACGAAGCTCATGAGAGAGCTTTAGTACGAGCTCACAATGCCCTACAAGCTCAAAATGAGCTAGTGCTTGCATCCGCCAAAAGGATTGAGGAGTTGGAGGAAAAGAACAAGAAGATAATGTTGAAGCTGAAGGGAAAGAAAGATGAGCCACTAAAGATTAAGGGAGATGAAGATGATGATGGTGATGGTGATGATGATTCAAGTGATGATGAATCAAAAGAAGACGATGATGAGGAGGAAGCCAAAGAGAGTGGAAAGGAGAAAGAGAAGGATGATGATGAGGAGGATGAGCCTGAAGGTGATGCTAATGCATCAGACTTGACTCAATCAACAAGGGAGAAGCGCACGAGAAGGAATCAAGATCAAGGAACCTCGTCCTCTGCTCCTCAAGCTGAAGAGTCACAAGATCAGGACAAAAGTAATAATTAAAAGGGTTTATGTATTTGAAACTTTTTGTACTTGAATTGTGTATTACATTAATGTAATTAATGATAATTGATGTTTAATGTCTTGATTAATGATTAATGTGCGCATGGTTGATTGTTTAATCGAACAGATGAAACTCAACAAACCGATGATTATGATGTCGCTCCCCTTCAGCAAATCAAGACTCAACTCACTATGATTCTTGATTTGCAAGGGATTATGAGACGATCTGTGAGTTACACTCCAGAAGAAAGAGAGATTATCCACGACCTGACGGACAAGCAGCTCGCTGATATGTTTCAACAGAATCCTGATGAGCTTGTGAAAGATGCTCCGGAAGTCGATGTTGTGAGTGACGAGGATTTACAATGAGTGGATGAAATAGAGATAGAGGATGTCACGTCAGATTATTATACTCAGTACACTGACCCTGATGGCAATGTTATCCCCAACTTGGGTGAAACATTTGGTAGCGATACATTTGACAAACTAGCTGGGAAAGCGACAGAAAAAGAAGAGGCTGAAGGTAAAGCTCAAGCTGCAGATGCTGATGTTGATCTAAAGAAAGCTGAATGGGCTGCATGTTTGACAGAGATGAGAGCTCAACCCAAAGCTAAATGCCTACACCAAATTGTACAAAGTTAAGAGACATCAGAAGGTGTCGGGCAAGATTATCAGTTGGGCTTACTTTGAGGATCTTGAGGTGTATGCAATGAATGGGAGAAAGGGATTGAGTACTTCAGATATCCACATGATCTGAAGACTCTCCCTGGCTTTGAGTTAAACAGATTAGCCTGCCTAGATCAGTTATATGCCAACCTGAGGAAGATGTCGGGATGGTTTGAGATGGCATTGAAGAAAGAATACCACACCAGATGGGTAAAATTCAGACCACAACAATCTAAGAGGTTAATTAATAAGACTGAAGTTGACCCTATCACTAGAAGGCCTAAGGCTGTGTTAAAGTGGAGTCCCCCGCGCACGATGTCTAAGATCCCTTTACTGGAAATGCCTCAGGACTTCACTCCACACTTCAAATGGTGGTATTATGATTGGAGGACGGGGAAAACGGTCATAGTTTTGAACATAGAAGGAAATATAGAGACTATCAGGGTATTCAACCCAATGTGGCTTACTAACTTGTCGGAAGAAGATGTATATACCTTATACAAGTGGCCATTGTTCTATGACACGCAAGATATTGTACAGGCTCTCTAGTTCCAACACGTTATACGACTCTGTTTCGTTTTTGAGATCCACGCGGGAGTCACTAAAGAGGAGAAGTACAAAAAATTTCAAGAACATGTAAAGAATGTTAGAGAATATGATAAACTAGGTCCAAGGGGGAGTTTGTTAATACACTATGTTCCTAGTTTATGTTCTTTAATGTAAAAGTCTTTCATTTCTTACACATATGTAATACAAGTGCTTAATGAAATATGATATGTGTTTTGATGTTATTTGTCTTTGATTATATCATATTCTTATTGTATTTAGTATTACACATATAAATGAACATTATATATAGGTTTGAGGTTATTGCACATAGTTCTAAGTCAATAATGATTCAGAAATATGTTCAACTTAGTCGGGTGGTTATTCATGCCAATGGACCATAGTTATGGACCATAGTTATGGACCATACGCATGAATGGATCATACTTATGAACCAGTCGCACGACTGAACCAGGTGACTGGATCAGTCGTATGACTGAGACATAAGATTGACTCAGTCGCACAACTGAACCTTCAGTCGTGCGTATGAGCCAAACGCATGAGTCAGTCGCACGACTGAACAATGCTAATGGCTCAGTTGTACGATTGAACACTGAAAACCTATAAATACCACATAATTCGTGGAAAAACGAAACACTTCAAATACTATCATACCCTAGCCGTCCAGAGCGTCCCAGTTCGTCCTTCCAACTTCATAGTTCGTTCCTATCGATTCCAAGTCGTTCTTAACGTTAGTTTAATCGTTAGATCAATCAGGTTGTTGTTCTCATTGATTGTATCGCCAATCAAATAGAATTCCCCGCTATTTGATATGGTTTCACGCAGAATCAGTTAGTACTCCATACGAAAACGGTCCTAACAACCATCCATCTGCTAACTTATATGCATTGAGTCTCATATTGATCAGAATTGATTTATTGATGAGCTTCGTTTGGTGAGAACAAGAAATTCCAATGCGGCTATCAGCGTCCAACAGATGAAGAGATGAAGCCAGTTGAGTGATGAACGCTCCTCCACTGATTGGGCCACTATGCTTTCTACCGGAACATTTTGAGAAAAACATAGCGAGTGCGTATGCCAAGTTACATGGCTGCTTCCGAATAAGGCAATATAAAAAAAATGCCATTTTCAGTGACAACACCCATGCTTGAACCTCGTCCAGAAATAGTGGCCGAAAGTGCTCGATGAAAGTAGCGATGAAGGGGGTCTTACATTTGGGTACTTTTACTTGATGTAGAATTGTATTCTCCCGAACCGATCTCAGCCCATAATGCGACGAGGGTATCAGTTGATGTCGACTTTAAACCATGTTTGAAAACGTTCCTAGTAGTCTCATTACGGGTGTAAACACCCATCATCACTCCAAGATCTGCCACAGACATTATATGTTTTTGATCACCAAGTTGAAATTGAATGCTACTTGCGTCCTTGAGATTGTTCGTCTTACGATCAAATTGATAAGTCAAAAAAATTCCAACACAAGCACGCGGTATCGATGATGTTTGATATTAAACAAATGCATCCAAAGCTTTCCAATCGATGGTGTGAGCCGTTATTAGTTCCTTGTTTTGAATGGCGAGAAGTTTCTTCACGGCCCGACTGCAGCATTCAAAATGAAGAAACGAATGAAGATCATCATTGGGCATGACCTGCAAAAAGAAATACAATATGTCAATTTTGAGTCTTGTAAAAGAATTAAAACAAACATGATAGAAATATGAAAACAAAGATAACATATTTTGACATGTTAAAACCTAACCATTGTAAGAAACAAAATCAACTTATTTATTAAAGAAGTATACTACAATAAAAACAAAATTTGACCAAATCATATTGCTCATAACATGAGAATATAAAGAAAAATATATCTCACAACCGGGATTATACCAAAATCATGAAAAACATCACAAAAATCAACAACCATCGACCATCAACGTCTTCATTTTTCGTAAATTAAACTTACATTAACAAATAAAGCAAAAAAAAAAAAACTCTCTATAGTTACTAATAATACAAATTTCAACTTTATTTGACCTAAAAATTGAATCTAACCTCCACTTGATAACACTTAATAATAAATGTGACATGATTCAACTAGATTACACCAAACAAAACCATTTTCAACCCTAAACTCAAAATAAACATCAAGAATAACCAATTAACAAGAACAAAAATTAGATTGCAAGCAAAGAAAAGTTACCTTGGAGAAAAGAAACTTTAAAACAATTTTTTAAAATAACAAGTGGGTGATTTGGGTGATGAAGGGATGATGGTGAGAAAGGGTGGCTGGTGGGTGTGTGTTGTGAGGAGGGAGAGGGGGGCTGGTCACGGTTGTGGTGGTTGTTGTGTGGTGGAGGCGACAGTGGAAAGGGTGGTCGCGGTTGTGGTGGTTGTAAGAAGATGGGGAAAGGTTGGGTGGGGAGGAGGAGGTGGGTGGTCGCGGTTGTTGCTGGTTCGCCAGCCAAGGCTGCTGCGGGGGGTGGTCGATGGTGGTGGTTCTCGCGGTCGGAATAAGGTGGGAAGTGGGGGTTGGTCGACGGTTGTGTGGTGGTGGCTGCAGGTGGTGTTGGTTCGTGGTGGGGAATAGGGGTGAAGAGGTGGCCGATCGATGGTGATGAAAAGGGAGATGGAGATAGTGAGGTAGATGGAGATGGTGAGTTAGAGGGAAGGTGGAGAAGATGGAGAAGATGTTGGGTGAATGAAAAAAATTAGGGGTCAATAGAAGTCAAGGTTTTATTTTTTTTTATTTTTAGTTTGTTTTGAATCTTTTTTTTCGAGCCAATATGAGCATATTTATTTGAATATAAGCATATAACCAAGCTTTTTTTCATCTTATATTGAATCAGTTAATAGGGCATATTCATTTAAATATGGTCATATTAATGATCATTTTACAAAAATTTTCTTTAACTTAAAATACCTTGGTATTAAATCCCAAAAATTAGTTTGCTTAACACGCTTTCGTTGTAAATAACATATTACACACTTGATGACGTCGACATCTTCGTTTTTTTAAAATAAATAAAATAAAATAAAATAAATAAAATAAAATAAAATAAAAAAATAAAATAAAATAAAATAAAATAAAATAAAATAAAATAAAATAAATAAATAAAATAAAATAAAATAAAATAAAATAAAATAAAATAAAATAAATAAAATAAAATAAATAAGAACGAATTAAAGGAAACTAATTAATGAATATATAGAAACAAAAGGATACAGATAATTTTCAAAATCTCGGGTTGTCTCCGCAAGTACTTTGTTAATTTACGAGTCATTAGCTTGACTCGACCCCATTCACTTGTCCTTGAGGTGGAGTTCCATGACGTCAAACTCCTTCTCATCTCTGGACCTTCAATGTAATGTTTTAAGTGATGACTATTAACCTTGAAGATCCTTCCGTCCGAATGTTCAACTTCAATGGTTCCATATGAGAATATTTGCTTCACTATGTAAGGACCCGTCCATCTTGATTTTAATTTACCGGGAAACAAGCGAAGTCTTGAATTGTAAAGCAATACACGATCCCCCACTTGGAATTTTTTGTTGTTCTTCAAGTGGCTGTCGTGTAATTTTTCGTCCTTTCTTTGAAGATTGTGGAATTTTCATATGCTTGATTCCTCAACTCTTCAAGTTCATGGACTTGCAAAAATCTATTTTCACAATCAAGATAAACAACCCTCAATGCCCAATAAGCTTTGTGTTTGAGTTCAACGGGAAGGTGACAAGACTTTCCACAAACCAACTTAAATGGTGTGGTACCAATCGGAGTTTTGTAAGCGGTTCGGAAAGCCCATAGGGCATCATCTAACTTATCCGCCCAATCCTTTTGGTTTTGCCCAACTATTCGTTCCAAGATTCGTTTAAGACCTTTATTAGTGACCTTAACTTGACCACTTGTTTCTGGGTGGTAAGATGTTGAAAAACGATGTTTAACCCCATAACGAGTTAGTTCTTTTTCAAGTTGATCCCGATCACTAATTAGAGCCTTCGGGGCACGAAACCGAGAGAAAAGCTTTTTTAGAAATTTCACCACTACCCTAGCATCATTTGTAGGCAAGGCTTGCGCCTCAGCCCACATAGAGACGCAGTCAACGGCTACTAGAATGTATTTGTGACCATGTGATGAAGGAAATGGTCCCATGAAGTTGATGCCCCAAACATCGAATACCTCGCATACTTGTATGCTATTTTGGGGCATCTCATCATTTGAAGAGATGTTACCTGCACGTTGGAAAGCATCACATGCTTTAACCAACATGTGTGCATCTCTGAATACGGTAGGCCAATAAAAACCAGAGTCAAAGACTTTCTTAGCGGTGTAATTTGCTCCATGATGGCCATCGGTTGGTCCTTCATGACAATGGCGAAGTATGCTCATTGCCTCGATTCCATGCACACATCTTCTCACCACTTGATCCGCGCAAACTCGAAAGAGATATGGATCTTCCTAAAAGTAGTACTTAACATCAGACATGAATTTTCTTTTCTGTTGATAAGTCATACCTTTCACGAGAACTCCACCTGCAAGATAGCTAGCAAAATCTGCGAACCAAGGGAATTCTTCTTCAATCGCCAAACCTGTAAAAGAAACTTATGAGGAAAATTGTCATTTATGTTGGATTCCCTTAGTTCTTCCATGGATGGGTTCTCAAGGCGTGAGAGGTGATCTGCCGCTACATTTCCAGCTCCTTTCTTGTCTCGGATCTCTATATGAAATTCTTGGAAAAGCAAAATCCACCTGATCAACCGTGGTTTTGCATCTTGCTTGCCAAATAAATATCTAAGAGCTGCATGGTCAGTGTAAACAATGGTTTTAGATAAAACAAGATATGACCGAAACTTATCAAAAGCAAATACTACAACAAGTAATTCCTTTTTAGTGGTAGCGTAATTTTCTTATGCAACATTCAATGTTTTGCTTGCGTAGTATATGGGATGAAAATGCTTGTCCTTTCTTTTCCCTAAAACTGCACCGACTGCCTAGTCGCTTACATCACACATCAACTCAAATGGAAGAGTCCAATCAGGAGCTACCATTATGGGGGCGTTTATTAGTTTTTCTTTTAAAAAGTTGAATGCAGTTAAGCATTCCTCATTGAAAAGAAATGGAATATCTTTTTCAAGAAATTATGTCACAGGCCTTGCAATTTTTGAAAAATCTTTAATAAATCGTCTATAAAATCCTGCATAACCTAGAAAACTTCTTATTGCTTTTACAGAAGTAGATGGTGGTAATTTTGAAATAGTTTCAACCTTTGCCCTATCTACTTCTAAACTAACATTTGAAATTTTATGCCCCAACACAATGCCTTCTTTTACCATAAAATGACATTTCTCCCAATTTAATACCAAATTGGACTCTTCACATCTCACAAGCATTTTCTTCAAATTGCTTAAACAATGATCAAAAGAGCATCCAAGAACTGAGAAGTCATCCATGAATAATTCCATGGAGTCTTCGATCATATCGTGAAATATGGCCACCATACACCGTTGAAACGTGGCTGGAGCATTACACAGTCCAAATGCCATTCGTCGATAAGCAAATGTGCCATAAGGACATGTGAATGTGGTCTTCTCTTGATCATCGAGTGCAATCAGGATTTTAAAGTAACTTGAAAAACCATCAAGAAAGCAATAAAACATATTCCCAGATAACCTTTCTAACATTTGATCAATAAAAGGAAGAGGGAAATGGTCCTTTCTCGTTACATCGTTAAGTTTGCGATAATCAATGCAAACCCTCCAACCTGTGATGGTTCTTGTGGATATCAATTCATTCTTTTCATCAGTCACCACCATCATACCTCATTTCTTTGGTACTACATTTACCGGACTCACCCATGTGGAATCTGAGATTGGTAAATCAAACCTGCATCAAGTAGTTTGATTACTTCCTTTTTAACAACTTCTTACATATTGGGGTTGAGGCGACGTTGATGTTGGACAACTGGCTTGTAATATTCTTTCATTAAAATTTTATGGGTACAAAAGGATAGATTTATCCCTTTTATATCCATAATCTTCCAAGCCATAGCTTTCTTGTGCATCTTTAAGATGTCTAAAAGTTCAAATTTTTCATCACTTGTCAAACCAAAAAAAATAATAATAGGTAATTTGGAATCATCATCAAGATAAGCATACTCAAGATGAGCGGGTAGCTCCTTGAGTTCCAATAATGGTGGTTCTTCAATTGATGACTTTGCTTTTGGTTCATTCTCTCGATCAATCACTTCAAGAACTTTATGAACTTCTACATCGAAGGATGGTTCATCCGCTGACATACGAGTTAGCTCGCCCAAATCTGGTTAGCTTGATCGGTATCAAGCTCTTCATCATTAAACAACGGTGTTTCCAAAACATCATGTTTAAACATTTCCTGCACACAATCCTCCACATGGCAATCCATAGTATCAACAAAATAAAGTGTGTCATTATGGATTTGAGAATGTTGCACGGAATTATTTATCTTGAAAACCACCTCTTCTTCATCCACGTGAAGGGTCAATTTACCTTCAAATACATCTACTAAGCCTCTAGATGTAGCTAAAAAGGGACAGTCAAGAATGAGAGGTATGTTCTTGTCTTCATCCATATCAAGGATTACAAAATCCACAGGAAACAAAACTTACCAATTCTCACCAACATATTCTCAACTATGCCTCTTGGGTATTTCATCGAGCGATCTGCAAGTTGAATGCTCATACATGTTGGTTGTGGTTCTCCTAGGTCTAGCCTTTCAAACATGGAATATGGCATCAAGTTGATACTAGCACCTAGGTCAGCTAGATCATTATTCATAGTCAAACTACCAATCAAGCAAGGAAGTGTGAAACTTCCTGGGTCTTTCATTTTCTGTGGTAGCTTATTTTGAAGCACCGCGGAGCATTCTTCATTCAAAACCACATGTGAAAGTTCCTCAAGCTTCTGTTTATTTGTTAGAAGATCTTTGAGAAATTTGGCATACTTGGGCATCTGTGACAAAGCTTCAACAAACGGTAAGTTTAGATGTAATTGTTTAAATAGGTCAAGAAATTCACTGTATTGTTGGTTCATATTTTCTTTCTTCAAGCACCCCGGGCATGGAATTGTGGGTTTGTACACTTTAAATGGTTCTTTGACTTGTGTTGTACTTTCTGGGACTCGTCTAGTGTTAGGCACCTTGTCTTGAACCTCAACTTATACCTCTTCAACCATTAGCTTAGATGTGGAAGTCGTATCAATCTCTTTAGTGGTTTTACCACTCGTTAAAGTAATTGCTTTACAATCTCCCTGTGGATTTGCTTCGATGTTACTTGGGAGTTTACCCTTCTCCCTCTCTGCTAGCAAACTAGCCATTTGACCCATTTGGTTCTCAATACCCGAATCGCCGAACCTTGACTTCTTAATTCATCCAAAAATTGTTGTTATCGAATTTTGGCTTGATCATGATGAGCTTCAGATTTTTGATGACGGGATTCGGTAGTGGACAAGAATTATGCCATCATCTCTTCCAAATTTGATCTCTTCTCGGGTTATGAACCACTACTCGAACCTTGATTTTGGTATTGATTTTGTTTTTGAGGTCTAGAGTGATCTTGATGTTATGGTTGAAATGATTGTTGGTTTTGTTGGAATGGTGGTCTTTGTTGTAAACCTGGTGGTTGGTTGCTTCCACTTGCCTTCCAACTAAAATTGGGATGATTCTTCTAACCTGGGTTATAAGTGTTACTGTAAGGATTGTTTTGAGGTCGATATTGGTTACTCATGAAATCCACTTGTTCATTCATATTGTAGACAATTGCATGTTGACAATCAGAGCTCATATGCGCACCACCAACAAGTGTCAACTTGTTTGCACTTGGTTCAATTGCAGTTGATCAATTCTTTTAGCCATTGTTTCCATTTTGCAACCTTAGATGTGTAGTCATCTACATGGTGAACCCCTTGCCTTGATGGTTTACTTCGTGAAGATGGCCCTTCATAAGTGTTCATTGCCAATTGTTCAAGTATGGCATACCCATCCGTAGGGGTTTTCATCGCTAAAGACCCTCCAGCTGCAGCATTGACTATTTGGTGATCTTGTGGATACAACCCATTGTAAAAGGTAGTAACTTGCATCCACTCATCCAACCCATGATGTGGACATTTCCTCATCATCTCCTTATATCGTTCCCAAGCTTCATAAAGCGATTCACCTTCATCCTGCATAAAAGAAGTGATATTATTCCTCAATCTTGCAGTTTTAGATGGTGGAAAATATCTAAATAAAATTTTTTGAGCAAGGTCCTCCCAAGTGGTTATAGAACCAGTAGGAAGGGAGTTTAACCAAGCCTTTGCTTAATCACGAAGGGAGACTGGGAAAAGCCAAGCTTGCTTGCATCATCGGACAACCCGTTCGTCTTAAACGTATTACAAATTTCCAAAAAAATTGCTATATGAGCATTCGGGTCTTCATCCGATAAACCATAGAATTGAACATTGTTTTGAATCATTTGAATCATTTGTGGTCAAATTTCAAAGTTATTGGCTTCAACCACCGGTCTGACAATGCTTGATGCTAAACCACCCAACGATGGTCTTGCGTAATCATAGATGGTTCTCTGTTCATTGTTTCGATTCCCCATGCCTTCCGAGTTTGTGTCCTTGGGATTGTCTTTTTCTTCGGTATCGGTTTCCTCGGTAATTTGTACGCGAGTAGCTTCACTATTGATTTCCCTAGCTATTTGTAGAGATTTTCCCTTTAAGTTTCTTTTATTAAGTAATTCTCCGGGTTTGAATAGCGTTCAATTAGGTCCTTGACAGGTGAAGATGTGGACATAAGCTTCCTGATAGTGATAACACAACACAATACCAAGCACCGTAAAAAGGGACAAAAGATAAACATTAGCTATAAAATGTAAAAATGCGAAAATAAAATATACACAAATGGTCAAAGTAGCAACTTCGATCTTTCTTGAAATCACCGTGCCCCGGCAACGGCGCCAAAAACTTGTTGTGTGTAAAGTATATATATTTTTAATAAGGATTTTTCACATAATTTGAGTTTTAATTTAAGAAACGATTATCACTCTTAAACCAACTACACACAATAGGCAAGTGCACCTATCGTATAATAGTATAGTTTTCGGCAAGAACCGAGTATTGATCCGTGGACACAATGGCTCCCAATACTAAATCATCATCACTATTTAAACGATCAATTAAGTTTGGATTTGTGAGTATTATAATTAACCAAAACGATTAGCAAATTAAACTAGTAAATTAAGAAAGTAAAGATGAAGATACACAGTCAATTAAAGATACCACTTGGACTTTGATTCCACTTAGCATAGAATTAACAACTAGCACAAACTCGAGGTGAGACCATTTTTTACACATAAAAGATGGAAGTAGCCTAAATCCCTTCAAGGATATCTAGACAAATAACCATTAGGACAGCTAGAACGATAAACACACAATAGCCACCTAAAGTTATGCCATGAAGAACTAATGATACAATTATATCGATGTTAAAGATGAATTAGACTCCCGTTAGGGTTACCTAATTCCACAAATTTTTGGGAAGTTAACACGATAAACACATGATAACCACCTCAACTTGGGAAAAATGGGACAAAACTACAATTACTCTTCAACTCTTATACCATGATTACAAAACAATTCATAACCAATAATAAGAGAGATTATGACATACACTATGGTTTTCTCAAACATAAGCATAAGGATGCACATTTAACCAATTCTACTAAACCGTCAACCTTCATTCACCATTCCTATCAAATGTCACAAGATTACATACAAACGATGCAATTATATGCACAAGTCTTGTAAGAACATGAAGTTTTCTAATATAACATGCTTACAACACCCACAAGGTTGAACATTTCATCAAACTAGAACAAACACACACAATCATTGAAGAATAATCAAGTTTCATCATAGCATCAACATAAACATCACCAAGAATCATGTACAAGTTGTTAAATCATACTAAGTTTCATCTAATCCAGGTGATAATAAGAGTTTAGCCCATAAGGCTTACAAAAGACACACCCAAACTCAAGAACATGGAAGAACTCATAGTAGATCTAGAGGAATTCAAACCAATTTTAAGTGGAAATGGGTGGATGATGTTAGAACCTTCTTCAAAGTATGAAATCTTCAATGAAACCTAAGGGTTTGAGGGAGGGTAGGTTTTGAAAGTAATGAAAGTCTTTTTGGAAATGAAGTGTACTAGGATTATAAACCCGTTTTATACCCGAATATGGCCATATCTGAAGTGATATGACCATATTCAGCATAAAAAATGAGCTATTTGGAATTTGACAGCTTATATGGCCATATTCAACTTCAATATGGTCATATCAGGAGCATTTTTCCTCTCGAATCTCTTCAAATCTTGGATTTTCTTCACAAAAATCACCGAGCTTCATCCGAAACCTACAAGATTCAAATAAAACATAAATAAGTGTCTAAATTATGAATTTGGTATCAAAAATGATTTAAAATGCAAAGAAATACATATTGTAAACATGTATATTTATTATCATATCAGTGTAATATGCTCCAAGTGGACCAAGGGTTTTACCACAGTGGGCCTTTGGGTGGTGGGTTTCCATTGGAATGGTGGGCGTGCCGAGTCACCACGCTGTCTGTGTTCGCGTGTGTAGGTGGCCTTTCTCCAATGGGTTTACCCGGGTGACTGTACTTAAAAATTACTAATGATGTAAGTGGTGGAGTGGTTAATCGGTTGACCTGGTGTACTAAGTGACCCAGGTTCAAATCCCACCCTCCACATTTAACTTCTGCGGCATCCAAGTGAGGGTTTGGCTAGGGGTTTCATCCTGGGTTCGATCCTGACAGGGGGCGAGGGTTTACGGATTCAATCCGGTTTCGCGCATCTGGGGTATGACTTATGACTGACGGCTAGGTCAAGGGTAAGCAGTCCCGATAGATCGTCGAGTTTGGAGTCCTCTACTGTTAAAAAAACCAGGAAATAAAGGCTATTATCCTAATTAGATTACACTTATGTAATTATGATGAATTGATGGTGTGATTAAAGATATTAATTAAAGTAATTGTGTTAATATTTATAAATATGAGCTGGCGCGATCTCGTCTATCCGCTCCGTAGTGACTAGGACCACGTCAGGTTAAGATTTACTGCTTAGGTCAAAGCCCTAGTAATGTAGGTAAATCTTTTGTGACCTTTTCAACATATGATTTCTGAAAACATAACTTAATGTTAAGAAGAGAGTTGATCAAGTTCCTTTTTACATACCATTAATTTTAGAAAACCATAACAATTACTGAATATTTCTCGAACTAATAAAATGGAACCCGTAAATGATCAGAAAGTTAAGCTGATATGATTTCTAATAACCATCTCTAGTTAATTAGCCATAGATTTGTTATGAAGACCGGTTTCAGGAATAAAAGTTGATCATACGTTTTTCAAGCGTGTATGACATTCACAATTACAAATAATAAGTTTATAACTTCCCATTCAAACGTAGGTGTTACTATCGAAAGTTTTCCCAAGACCACCATAATATTAACACAATATAAATCACACCATTAGTTCATCACAAATTACATAAGTTCGTCCAATTATGATGACAATAAGAGTTTAGCTCATAATGAGCTTGAACATAACAACAAATCACATAGAAGATAGATATGGATTCATCGGTGAAATGGAAAAATCAAACCGGTAATCCAAAATGGATGATGTTTAGACAATCCCAAGCTTCTTCCAAGTGTTGTATGCACCTCCTGATCCTCTAAATGATCTTTAAGTCTTGATCCCGAGAGAGTTCTGCAGAGTAACTCTCCCCCTAAAAGCTTCCAAAAAATAGTGAACTTGGACCTCTATTTATAGGCTTCCTGGAGTGTTTAAGCACGACCCCATGCCTAAAAGGCACGACCCTGTGTTAGTACAATGCTTACGAAAGTTGGTCGGCTCGTATGTGCAGAGGGTGTCGGGCATGGCCCGTGACAAATGGAGCATAGCCCCGTGATTAGGGTGGGACACGACCCCGTGCTTCATGGGAAATGGCCCTGTGCTTCATGGGACACGGCCCGTGCTTCATGCGGCACGACCCTCGTTTCTTTTAGGGGAGAGTACTTTTTGTCCTGTCAGATGTCCAAACACGGGGGTGTGCCAAATTTAGCACGGGGGTGTGTTTAGGCAAGACATGGGGCGTGCTTAATGAGGCACGACCCCATGCTTGGAAGCTCGGATTTCTTTACTTTCTTGTTAAATATGCTTCTTTTGTCCATCTTGCCCTTTTCAACACCTGAAAACACAATTTAACAATTTTAAGTTCATAATTATCATTTTAAGGAAAATATTAAGGAACAATTGATGTGCTTTTGATAGGGTTTTATATATAATTTAGAGCACATCAAATATCCCTACACTTGAACTTTGCTTGTCCTTAATCAGAAATCAATTAAAATGACAACTCCACCAAAAACCAAATAAATCAAATGATAAATATGTCTTTCGGGAAACATGCAAGTAAAAATTATTTCATCCAAATGTAAACATTTTAAGTATGTATAAAATGATACCCTAGCAAGCAATAGGTTAGTTAGTAAAGATTACTATCATGTAAAAATCCACACTTTTCACAAGATGCACTCACACTCGGCTAAATATATGGAGTCATAATTAGGGTTAAGTCTAATACGCTCAATTGCCTAGTATGAATACATGTGAAATCATATGCTTGTTAAGGGATCAAATCTCCACCTACTTAGATATTACTTGCATAAATCGTTAGGTCTTTGATGGGTTGTAACTTGGCTCAGGCTCACTAATGGAATATTTGGAAAAAGTGGCTGGGTGCTAAAGACGACGGTCATGGCTTATTTTTCTAACATAAACTACGAGGAACGCAGTAAAGGCTCCCTATACAATACTTCAAGCTAGAAGGGATATCTTAACTTAAGGACTCGTTTAAGGTTAGATTGTCAAGACCGTATTTTGCTTTAAAAAACCTTACTCGTCTTTCACCCGAAGATACACAAAACTCTCCTTTCGTAAGAATCGTTCGGCTTGAAGCATAATAACACCCAATCTAATCAGTTTTGTGTATTCGCATTGGGACTAGGCTTGGTTCTTTTTGCATTTTCTATTGTGAGACCAATTTTCACAATTCAGGCATCTTTCGTATCTTTTTCCCACATCTTTATAGCGCTTTTTGAAATTCCATAAAATGGCGGAATTTGATCCTTTTTTCGCCATTTCTTTCTTGCGTCGTACGTGAGGTTGAAAATTTGTTCACGAATTTCCAGGGGAAATGTCGGTTTTGTGTGATGAAGGCAACAAAGCAAATTAAAATCAAAAGAATGCATTCCAGTTCTTTTAGGTCTGCCAGTAAAAGACCAAAATTTTCTTCTCTTTTTTTAAGACAAAAACGTGTCTTTAACGAAAAACATGTTTTGTTGAAGGCTTTTTGGTTAAGTGACTTGGTGGTTCGGGTGATCAAATAAAATGTTTCAGCTCAACGGGGCTAACTAGGGTTGACGTTCGGGGAAGGAAAGTTAAAATAAAATAGTTGAGGCTTGAATGGTTAAGGTTTCCTAATGCCTAATTCACTTTTATACAGAAAATACTAATTAAGGTCTTGAAGTATATACTTAAAGTAAGTTCTAATTACACGTATCATAAGACACCCTCAATTAAATCCAAAATGAAAGTAAAATTACAAAAGTTATTTAAGGCTCAAAAATAAACTCACATACGAATAAATTAGGTAAAAGTGTTTCATTTTACATGATTATATATTTTTACTAGATTATTAATTTTAAGGATATCACAAAAATTAGTTTTCAATTTTTATTTGGATATTATTTATTTACTTATTTATTTCCTGAAAACGTATATTCATAATTTGGTTTATTAAAATTATTTAAATTTTTAGTTTTGTGTCACCAAAATTAATAGCTAAGTGATTTTATAAAAATTTTAATTTGGAACTTTTTAGCAAAGTATCACATGTGTGTGTCAATTAAGCCATCTGCACACTTAAACTTCACATTGTCCCCAATGTGATAATAATATAAAACGAGAAAGGTAATGATGTAACTCCCCTAACAATGATGAAGTTGACTCATGCCTTAAATTGGGAGGATCCTCGGGATCACCTGAAATATCATTAATTTATTGAAAGCATTAAAATGCTAAACATACAAAATAAAAATAAAATGACATAAATTAAAAGATAGATTGGCACAAAATAGTTGTGCCCGGGTCCCGGAAGTGATACTATTTTCAAGGTCTTTGTGGCGGGATATCCCCCCACTCATGGTACATTTGGTTTCTGATGTACGTGACATCATTGCTCAGGTCATCTACTCGGGAGTGCAGGTTTTCAACTTGGTTGAAGGCTTGTTGTGCATATTTGAATGATCTCCTTGCATGGTTGCTGGTGGTTTGGATTGCTTCATAAATGTCTAACATGGTCAGGAATTCTCCAGCGTGTGAACTGGAAGCCTCGGCTTCTTCATGCTGTGTTGCCATATCGAGGTCCATGATGATTTCCTCAGGATCCACCGGATCCCAGACTTGTCCCTTTCTATCCATAAACCTCGGCTGTCCATTTGGTAGGGTTGTTATCATGTACATACTCATGCAAATGCTCAAATCCAACAATCCTAGCATCACTCCTTCAGTTCCTTCCATATTACACCCATAGCTCTTGTTTAAGTTCAGAATCCAACTTCCTCCAAACATGGGTGTTGGAGCACCTGCAGTTGCATTTCTGGCAAAAATATTACAAAACAAGTAACCAATATTGCATGGTAATTGATTCGTCATACAATATAAAATGAATAAGTCCCTTAGACTAACAACTCCCTTGCTTTGACCACGAGCTGTTATGGAATGGCTAAGCAACCGATGTATGTATCGTAACAGCGGGTCTCGAATCTGACAGCATTTGGTTTTACTCGAGTTAAACACTCCTATTCTAATTCTTTCCCAAAATGCTTTTCTCATAGCACCACTTTCTGCATCCCTACTCTCCTCGTCTGGAAACGTATGGTATGCTGGCGTTCCTGATATTGTTTCTTCCTCCATTTCTTGTTCCGTATAGATGCCAAGATAGACACCGAACAAAGCGATGGATGTTTTTTGCCAACGTCCACCTAATCTGAATAAACTGCTTCATTATCCCATGGGTCAGAATCTTTCAGCTAAACATGAAAGATGCTAAAAGTTCAAGAGTTAGTTTATAAACATAAGGTTTGTTTTATGAGAAAAGACATTTCCACTAAATACTCAGTAAATTATTATATCTTTCGAGCTATCCGACAACTGCTAAGGTTTCTTCATCGGCCTACAAATGTGACTTTTCATCCCTTTGTAACAGTCTTTGCAGCCGGTCACGACACCATCTTTCACGGTTTCCCTCAAATTGCAAATAGGGATGATTCATGATCCTGAATTTTTTTTGACAAATAAGTTAAACTATACATAACACATTTCTAGAATAGTTTCATTACGTTGGTGACAAACATGGGTTTCACGAGACATAGCATCAAACTTATTAAACACATGTTTTAAAAACAGTAAAAAGTTTGGTATTCAAGAAAAACTGTTAAACATGGGGGTGTGTCTCGTGAAACATGGGGGTGCGGTTAACATTTTGAAGTGTGAAATTATAACTCGAGCACGTGTGGATTTGTTGGTAAACCTTTGATTAAGCATGGGTTTAACATTTTCTTGCTTGAAAATTCAAGGGTTACAATGTATCATTTTAATCATGTGTTAATAATTCAAGATACTCAAAAATATATAAATAATGTTTAATCACTACATGTTTGATAATTGATTTCTTGTAACTTGAATAGCTTAACAATGATTCAATCATGAATTATGAAGATAGTCTTCTTAACAAAGAAAGGAAAAACACACTAACAAATAACTAATCATGGTAATTAACTACTAATCAACTACAAAGATGAACATGTACAAGAAGGTTTAAAGTATTCATCATTCCATAAACTTTGAATTAGAAGGTTTACATATAATTGTTAGGATTTCGGTTGTTCAGACACCTAATCACCTAACTACATGTAAATGACCATCATTATGCTAGGAATTAGTAACACTAACCTTGTTGAACAATTACACCTTGAAGAATTAGAAGAACTCTTGAAAATAAGAAATAAAAATGAAAGAAATGATGAAAATACGAGTGAATACGGTTTGTTCCAGGTTTGCATTCGACATTTATCAATGGAAATTGATGGGGAACAAGACAAATGGCTGCAACAAGTCAGATTGTGTCATCTTTTATTGAGCACGGGGGCGTGCCTATATAGGCACGGGGGCGTGCTCTCCTTGGCCCGCTTTCAGTTTTTCGTTGTTCCGTTTTTCTGTTTTGCGTGTTACACAATTTACCTGATTAAGTTTAATCACTTCCAAAACATCAGAAAAGCTTCAAAATTAGTCACAGAGTTAGTTAAAACAAGCCAAATGACAATTACATTTCCTACGTTCCTACGATTACATAATACGTTAAAAGCCGAGAGTCTGAAACTGCAAAATTAGACTCCTTAATGGGCATTGGCGCACATAACACATCACGAAATTCTTTTAAAAGAAGACTCCATACATTTTGTGTGGAAGATTCAGGATGGGATAGAGTGAAGTGCGGTTACTTAGTTCTGCGAGTTGACGGTTGACGGAAACGAGTTCCTCGCCCATCTCCTTAACTTTTTGGATGAGTTCAGCTAGGCATTGAGATGCGATAAGGTTCATCTCAGTAACTATTTGATTAGTTCATGCAGCTTGAAGAAGTATTCTTGCGTTGTTGGCTCTCATGTTTCAGAACACGGTTTCTTCGCAGGATTCTAGTTTGAACTTCCGTAACTTGATTCTTTCATCTTTTGAATGTTTTTGAGAAGAAATGGATGTGATGAAAGCTTGGAACAAGTGTGGTATTTATGTAAAGGTCGTGAAAGTTGATCATGGGGGCGTGCTTAGCTAGGCACAACCCCGTGTTTGTTAGAAAACATCTTAAATCCGACCTGCAACGTTCTAGAGTCGTCATTGGAGATCGTGGAAAATTTTTGTCAGAGGCAAGGGGTCTTGTTCCATGGGGAACGGCCCCGTGTTTATGCTTGTTGGGTCCTAGAAAAAATTAAAAAGTTAAAAAAAACTACGTACAGGTGTTGTGTTTAAGTTTCGGGTCTTCGACACAACCCTTCCCACACTTAGTCTTCGTCAGGGCGGAGGTGTAATTCTCTGAGAAAATCTTGGTTGGTCCATCATTATAAGATTTAAACGATGACCATTCACTGTGAAACTTAAACCGTTATGGTCGTCGATTTTGATGGCACCATTCGGAAGCACGAATTTAACCGTGTAAGGTCAAAACCAGTGTGATTTCAGCTTTTCGGGAAACAAACATAAACGAGAGTTATACAGTAAGACACATTCTCCCACGTGAAATTGTTTAGGGTTCATTAATCGAGAGTCGTGGAATTTCCTTGTCTTTTCCTTGTAAACCCTAGAGTTTTCGTATGCTTGTTTTCTCATTTCCTCTAGTTCGTGGATATGTAAAAATCGATTTTTTCCTGCAAGGCCCTGTCTAGTTTTGCTGCCTTGAGTGCCCAATAGGCCTTGTGTTCCAGTTCCACAGGTAGATGACATGACTTCCCATAAAACGAGTTTGTATGGTTTTGTGCCAATAGGAGCCTTATAGGCTGTTCGAAAAGCCCATAGTGCATCATCTAGCTTGGTAGACCAATCATTGTGATTTTGTCCTATGGTTTTCTCAAGGATTCGTTTGATGCCTCGGTTAATGACTTCAGCTTGCCCATTTGCTTGTGGATGATAAGCAGTTGTGAAACGATGGTTTACTCCATAACGAGCCATTGCTCTTTCGAGCTGGTTGTTATAAAAATGCGATCCTCGGTCACTAGTTAAAGCCTTAGGGGCACCAAAACGAGAATATAAATTCTTAAGAAATCTGACAACGTTTCTTGCATCATTGGTAGGTAAGGCTTGAGCTTTGGCCTATTTTGAGACATAATCAACTGCTACCAAGATGTAATGATTGCCAAATGACACCGGTAATGGCCCCATGAAATCAATACCCTATATATCAAATACCTCGCATACTTGAACGGGTTTCTAAGGCATCTTATCTCGTGTTGAGATGTTGGTTGCTCTTTGACATGCATCACAGGTGCGTACAATATTGTGAGCATCTTCGAAGATCGTGGGCCAGTAAAATCAAGAGTCAAAGACCTTCCTGGATGTTAGGGTTGCTCCATGGTGTCCTCCTACGGGTCCTTCATGAAAGTGCCTTAGGATTTGTTGCACTTCACTTCCATATACACATCTTCGGATAAGTTGGTCTGCACCGATTCTGAATAGATATGGGTCCTCCTAATAGTAATGCTTAATGTCAGTAAAGAATTTCTTCTTTGGATGATAAGTCATTCCCTTGAGTAATTTCTGCTTGCCAAGTAATTTGTAAAATCGGCAAACCAAGGATGTTCATCGATGAGGATTGGATGTTCATAAGGAATTCATGAGGAAATTATCATTTATTTGAATTCCTCAGTTTGTGGACTTGAATTTTCAAGACACGAGAGATGATCAGCCGCCAGATTTTCTGCTCCTTTCTTATCACAAATTTCGATGTCAAATTCCTAAAAAAAGTATCTAACGAATCAATCTTGGCTTTGAATCTTGTTTGTTGAACAGATAACGAAACGCTGTATGATCGGTGTAAACGATTTTTTTTAAAGGATTAGGTATGAGAGAAATTTGTCAATGTGAAAACTACTGCAAGAAGCTCTTTCTCGGTGGTGTAGTTTTTTTGTGTGTCGTTAAGGGTCTTGCTTGCATAGTG
Source organism: Flaveria linearis (assembly GCA_024085815.1). NCBI lineage: Eukaryota > Viridiplantae > Streptophyta > Magnoliopsida > Asterales > Asteraceae > Flaveria > Flaveria linearis. Next base: position 58,239,593 of record CM044014.1, on the reverse strand, counting down.
AATTGGGTGGAATTGCTTGTCTTTCCTTTGTCCTAATATGGCTCCTACCGCAAAATCGCTTGCGCCGCATATGAGTTCAAATGGTAGCGTCCAATCAGGGGAAACCATGATTAGAGCGGTGACCAATCTGTCCTTTAACAAATCGAATGCACTAATGCATTTGTCAGAAAAACGAATTGTGTGTCGTTTTCAAAAAGTTAAGTCATTGGTCGTGCGATTTTGAGAAATCTTTGATGAAACGATGGTAGAATCCTGCATGACCTAGGAAGCTCTTGATTTCTTTCATGGTTGTGGGATGTGGATGTTTGGAAATAGTGTCGACTTTGGCTTGATCAACCTCGATCCTTGCTCGAGAGATCTTATGTCCTAACACTATTCCTTTGTAACCATGAAGTGACACTTTTCCCAATTTAAAACAAGGTTAGAATCTTCACATCTAACCAGCATCTTCTCCAGATTTTCAAGATATTGCTTGAATGAGTTTCCAAAGACGAAAAAGTCATCCATGAAAACTTCCATTGAGTGTTCGATCATGTCATGAAAGATTGCTACCATGCATCTTTGAAATGTAGCAGGGGTATTACACAATCTAAAAGGCATTCGTCGATAAGCAAAAGTACCATATGGACAGGTGAATGTCATTTTCTCTTGATCTTCGGGTCCAATAGGAATTTGGAAATATCCTGAGAAACCATCGAGGAAACAATAGAACATTTTTTCCAAATAGTCTCTCAAGCATTTAATCGATAAAAGGCAGAGGGAAGTGATCTTTCCTTGTGGTGTCATTGAGTTTACGATAGTCAATGCAAACTCTTCATCCTGTAGCCGTACGAGTTGGAATAAGCTCATTCTTCTCGTTAGTTATAACAGTCATTCCTTCTTTCTTTGGAACAAATTGGACGGGACTAACCCAAGGTGAATCAGAAATAGGGCAAATCAAACCGGAATCTAGCAGTTTGATTACTTCTTTCTTTACCACCTCTTGCATGCTCGGATTTAAACATCTTTGAGTTGAATGACAGATTTGAAATTTTCCTCCATCAATATTTTATGAGTGCAAAAGGATGGATTGATTCCCTTGATGTCTATGATTTCTATGCAATTGCTTGTTTAGTGCCTTGAGCACATTGAGCAACTTGTTCTTCTCATCATTTGATAAGGCGGATGAGATTATGAAAGGAAGTTGAGATGTGTGTTCAAGAAAGGCGTATTCAAGATAAGATGGAAGTTCTTTGAGTTCTAAAGCCGGAGGGTCTTTGATAGAAGGTTTGGCTTTGAGTTCTAGTTCTTGTTCGATAATCTCGAATGCTTCTTGATAAGATGATTTTGTCAACTTCTAGTTCTGGAGTGATTTAGTTCTCATAGATGGGTTCAGTGGTTTGGACTTCTATTAATTGGGTGTTGCAGGCTTTAATTTGATGAGTGTTCCTCGAATGACAGCTTATGATTGAATCGTACACGTCAATATAATAGAGTGAATCATCATGATGTTGAGGTTGTTTCATGGGTTGTCCTATGCCAAATGTCACGTCCTCCTCATCCACTCGGAGCATGAGTTTTCCGGTGCAAACATCGATGAGGGCTCGAGCGGTTGCTAAGAAAGGTCGACCCAGGATAAGAGAAACATTTTTATCCTCATCCATGTCAAGGATCACAAAATCGATGGGAAATACGAATTTGTTGATTTTAACTAAGAGATTTTCAATGATGCCCCATAGATATTTAACAAAACGATCAGCTAACTGGATGCTCATACGGGTAGGTCTAGGTTCACCTAAGTTTAGCTTTTCAAAAACCGCATAAGGCATAAGGTTAATGCTAGCACCTAAATCAGCTAACGCGTTGCTAACAGAAAGATTTCCTATTAGGCAAGGTATGGTGAAACTCCGTGGATCAGTCATCTTTTGAGGAAGTTTGTTTTGAAGAACAAGAGAGCATTCCTTATTTAATATTAAGTGTCATAACTCTTCCAGTTTCTTTCTGTTTGACAATACACCCTTTAAAAACTTAGCATAATTTGACATTTGGGCTAATGCTTCCACCAAGGGCAGATTGATATGGAGTTGTTTAAACAACCCCAGGAACTTGCCATATTGTGCCTCCATTCGTTGTTGTCTCAAACGACTAGGATATAGAGGTGGTGGAACATAGGGTGGCGGTGGTACGTATTTCTTGACTGGTTCTTCAACAACAACAGTTTGCTTTTGCTTGTCACTTGCATTACTAGGAGTTTCGATTTACATTTCTTCAAGGATTGGTTGTAATGCAGGTGCATCACCTTGGGTGGTTTTACCACTCCTTGTGGTGATGGCTTTGACTTGAGCATTAGGGTTTGTCACTGTTGGACCAAAAGAACCAATGAGCCGGATTAGAAAAACCTTTAAGTCCCACAGACATCATAACAACTAAAGAAGGCTACATCAGCTGAAGACATCAGCTGAAGACATGTACTGAAGACAAATTCTAAAGTTCAAGTATTGAAGACAAAGTCTGAAGTTCAAGTACTGAAGACAAAATCTGAAGATCAAGAACTGAAGACAAAGTCTGAAGGTATCTACTGAAGACAAAGTCTGAAGTTCATCTACTGAAGATAAAGTCTGAAGTTCAAGTCTTCAGAGGTTGTCACAACAGCTGAAGTAGTACTCTTCAGTAGTTCTGATGGTTTTATTTCAGTAGTTTTCTTTTGTAGTTTCAGTAGTTTGCTTCCAGTAGTTTGGTTAATGTAAAACGTCTGAAGAGCTTGTTCTTCAGATGTTGTAGCTTCAGTAGTTATAGTATTAGTTTACACTTAGCTTTGTAAGAAGATGTCAGCTGTTGTAGACATCTTCAGTAGTTATGTTTTATTTTCAGTAGTTGTTGTATAACGGTTAGATGTCACTATCAAGTGACATCTGCTGACGTCACCTTCCTTTATAAAAGGAAGGTTGACCTAATTTGTACATGGCCGAAGTGTGTGTTGAATGAAAACATTCCTTTTTGCAGAAATACTTTCTCTCTCTATAACCGTACTGTTTCATTGAAATATCATTTGTGTTCTTGCTTGAATTTCGTCTAATTCTTATAACTATTTCGCTACGAATCAAATCTAATTGATCAAACTAGATCCGAGATCCCTTTCAAATGGTATCAGAGCTGGTTAATCATTGATCGATTTAACAATTGATCATTGAAACTGCTCTTTTGATATCTACGTTTGATCAAATTAGCAAATTTGCAAGAATTGGTTATAGAGTCTGAGTTTCTGTTGCTTCTGGTCAATTAATTTGAGGTTCTACGTGTTTTTGAGCTAGATTTGTTGAAATTACTTTGAATTTGCTTGAATTTATGAAAATGGCGACACCAACCAATGATCCTCACAATACTGGCTCCTCAACAAAGCCTCCGATGCTTGTTAGGAGTGAGTATAACATATGGCAACGACGTATGCTCCATCACCTATCTATTAACAGCACAGGATGTTGGAAATCTGTGGTGCATGGACCATACAAGCCTATGGTGAGTCTTCCGGAAACAAAAGAGATGGTTCAAAGAAACCTGATCAGTATTCGAATGAAGATCTAAAGCTGTTCGAAATTGATGCTAAAGCTCATGGAATTCTGGCCATGGCACTGCCTAATGAAATCTATTCAGGGCTTATGCATCATGAAACTACACATGACCTATGGGTTGCTTTGAAGGAACAATTTGGAGGAACTGATGAGGTTTTGGCAAACACTAGAGAAATCCTTGCCCAGCAATATGAGACATTTTCTCATAGAAAGGGTGAGTCTCTGACTCAACAGTTTGAGCGATTTTCCTGTTTGATCTCCGAGCTGAAAATGGTTAAACAAGAATATACAAACAGCCAGATGAACAACCGATTCCTCAGATCCCTGCCTGAGAGATGGGACACATACACTATTGTCCTACACTCCAGTGCAAATCTGGATACTCTATCTCTCACCCAACTTCATGGGAAACTGTTGACATCTGAAAGAGAGATAGAATAGAAAAGGAAGTTGTTTTCATTTGGAAAGCTCACTGATGACTTTGTACTAGGCAACACTGCACTGGTTGGTCACGAGTCAGAGTATGCTGCATCAGAAGGTTCCTATGATGAGCATAAAGATTTCTCTACAAACATGGAGAACATTCTTTTGTTGTGGATTGTAATTCAGGTGGTAGCAATGATAATTTATGCTTTTTGATGGAGGATTTGAAAGGAATTCCAGATGATGATCTGGAAGAGATGGATATTTTGAGCCAAATGGCAATGATCAATATCAGATCACAAATATTTTATAAAAGAACTGGTAGGAAATTCCCAGGTCTCTCTGGCAAAACCAAAGTTGGTTTTGACAAGAGTAAGTTGAGGTGTCACAAGTGCCATAGGCTTGGACACTTTGCAAGAGAGTGTAGATCATCTAGATCTAACTCATCTGCACCCTTTGTAACCTTCCCAAGCAATAGCTCACAAAACAAAGGGCAACATTCCACCAGTTCTGGTCATCCTCCACAAGCTCAATCATCACCTGCATATTTTGTCCCTCAGGGTCATATGCCATATCCTTACCCCTTCTTTTACATGCCTAAGACAAGCCAGGTTCAAGCACCCATAGCTCAACAACCACATGCCTACCTAAGCCTCAACCATCTCAATCTCATCAACAATCTCAATCTCAACCACAACATAGCTTTTTCACCCCTGGAGTTGTTGATTGGAGCAGTTTACCAGATGACATTTCTGGTCATCATGAACAACTGTTTCCTGGTGCTGGTCAACATGGTGGTGACAATCCTTTAGGAAATCTTGCTCTTATGGCCTTGGAGTTTACTGATGGTTCCTCCTCAAATGCTTCAACATCACAGGTATCACAGGTATCTTCAGAGGCCAAGGCCAAGTTATGTTCTGAATCATGCATAGCCACATTTGCCTCTATCAGAGAAGCAAATGTAGCTTTAATCAATAAAATCTTGAGCTAGAGAAAGTACTTTCCAAAAGAAAAGCTGAGTTTGAGTCTGTGCTAAATGAAAAGAATGATGAGATTTACAAATTAAAATGCCAAATCACTGATGACAAGGCAAAGGAAGAGGTACTTTTAGAGAAGTATAAGGACCTCAAAGAAACTCTTGCATCTACCCAGGTAGAGTGTGAACGTTGGGTAACATCATGCAAGGGTTTTGAAATGCTTCTCAGCAAACAAACAGCTTTAAATGTGAAGTTTGGGATTGGCTATAATCACACTGCTCCCCCTACAGATTCTACTCCCAGGTTAGAAGTAGAATCTGAAGGAGAAAGCAATAACCAATTCACTTCATCACGTAATTCATCCTCTGATAAAGCACCAAAATCAGAAGATGAAGTCAGCATTCATACCTCTGAGAACCAATCAGCTGATGTTGAAACAGTTGATGGTTCCAATACTGACAGTTACATGATCAGAAAAGAGTTGATCACTTCAGGTGTTGTCTCACAAAGTACTCAAAGTACTGAAGGGCAAGACACAACGCCTGAAGAAAAACCCAAACTACTGAAAGTAAAAATTGAACACTGCTGAAGAATCTATCAGGAAGTCTGAATGTACTGATAGAAAACTGCTGAAGATCAAATCTTCAGTAGTTAAGAATCCTTCAGTACTTAACACAAGTACTGAAAGGAATAAAGTACTGAAGAACAAATCTTCAGTAGTTTCATCTTCTTCAGCAGTTAATCAACTAAAGATGAAGAAAAAGCCATGTGAAATATGTGGCTTATTCAATCATATCACCAATGACTGCTGGTACAGAAAGGGTTCAAAACTCAACAAAGATAAGAATATTAAAAAGAAATTAACAAAATAAAAGTTGAGTTTGAAACCAAGTTTGTTCCAGCAGCATCTCAACCTGAAACCCCAAAATCCTTAAAGAAATCCAAAAAGAAGGAAAGGGGTTAATCAGGAAACAGCTGAAGGTGTTCAAACAAAAATGGTGCAACACAGGAATCCATCCATGTCAAGAACTGATGTGTCTGATGAGTTGAAGGCTTTAGCAAACAATCAGACACAACTTGTCATAATGGTTCAACATCTGTTGGGGAGAGTCAACCAAATAGATGTTCCTGTGATTAAACCACAGAAAAGGAAACCCAAGCCCAAACAAAGGAATTCTTTTCTGCACCATCTCCATCACCACAAGCTGTCACTCATGACAAACTAGTTAGTGTAAAATCTGTTGATGAGAACAGACCCAAAACCAAGATGGTTTGGGTCTCAAAAGCTAACTAGTTTCTTGTGATAAATGCAGTGTTCTTCAGCATGCCAAAGAAGCATCTGGTATGAGTACAGTGGAGGATCCATGCATATGACAGGGAGCAGCTCTCTTCTTAATGACTACTCTTAAGGAAAGAAGGGATTTGTTTCTTTTAGTAATGATGCTAAAGGTTACATCATGGCAAAGGCTTTGTTTCCAATGGTGAAATAAGGTTTGATGATGTCAACCATGTGGAGAATCTCAAGTACAATCTCTTGAGTGTCAGTCAGATGTGTGATAAAGGCCATGTTGCCCTTTTCACCAGTCAGAACTGCAGGATTCTGTCTTCCAAAGTTCTGAGTTTGATTGACAAGGTATTGGATGATCATACTCTCCTGAAGGCTAACAGGACAGGAAGAGTATATGCCTTGGATTTGTCAAAGAAAATCGATCTAAAAGGCCATCCTTGCCTGTTCTCCAAGGCCTCTCCTCAGGAATCTAATCTATGGCATAGAAGGCTTGGTCATATGAATCTCAAAAACATGAACCAGCTGATCCACCATGGTTTAGTAAGAGGATTGCCAATGAAGGAGTTCAAATGTGATGATAACTGCTCTGCTTGTTTAAAAGGAAAGTAACACAAAGTATCATTTCCTCCAATAGAAGAGTCAAAGTCCACTGCCTGCTTGCAATTATTGCATATGGATCTTTTTGGTCCTATAAGAGTGATGAGCTTGCAAAGAAGAAATACTATCTGGTGATTGTGGATGATTACTCCAGATTTGTATGGACTTTCTTCTTGCATTCCAAAGATGAAGCTGCACAAGCTGTTATGTACTTTGTGTTGTATGTTGAGAAACAATATTCCCTTCCAGTCAAGTGTGTAAGGAGTGATAATGGCAGAATTTAGAAATCACACACTTGATGAATTCTACTTGTCAAAGGGAATCAAGCGGCAGTTCAGCATTCCAAGAACTCCTGAAAAAAATAGAGTGGTGGAGAGAAAGAACAGGACACTTATTGAAGCTGCCAGGTCAATGTTGGCTGATTCAGGTTTGCCACTGACCTTTTGGGCTGAAGCTGTCAATACAGCTTGCTATGTGCAAAATAGAGTCTTAGTAAATCAGAGGCTGATGAAGACTCCTTATGAAGTGCAACATCATTTGGTCCCTCTGATTTCATTTTTTAGAGCATTTGGGTGTCCCTGTTACATTCTCAACATAAAGAATCCACTTCAGAAGTTTGAATCAAAGGCGGATGCAGGGTATTTTGTTGGATATTCATCTACTTGCAAGGCATACAGAGTTTTCAACTGCAGAACAAAGATGGTTGAAGAGACTTTGCATGTGAAGTTTAATGAATCTCCAAAGGATAAAATCCCACAAAATCCTATGGAGCTATTTGATTTGGACATACTGCAATATGTTCCTTATCAGTCTCCAGCTGTTGTAGTTCCTGATAATCCATCACCAACTGCAAACAGTTCTCCACCTGGTGGTACTGATGATGATGCTGACAGTACTCACCTTTTCAGGTTCAGTGATCAACTGCTTGAGTCATCTAAACCTGATGCTCCTGTAGCTGCTCCTGTAGCTTCAGCAGCTCCATCCACAACAAATGCTAATGAGATTTCTAAATCATCTACTTCATTTGAGTTGCGATCTCCTATATGGTTTCAAGAATCTGCATTAATATCTGCTGCTGCTGAATCTCCTAAAAACACTTTCACAGATCTCATTGTTTATTAAGAGCTGAAGAATCACCCAATGTCTCAAATCATTGGTGATATCAATGCTGGAGTCTCAACCAGAAGTCAATTGTCCAATTTTTTCTTCTATGCTCTCTTCATCAGTCAGTAAGAGCCAAAGAACTATCATTTGCATTAAAAGACAATGGATGAGTTGAAGCCATGCAACTTGAGCTTCTTTAGTTCAAAAAGCAGCAAGTGTGGGAGCTAGTTCCTTTACCCCAAGGTAAGTGTGCAATAGGCACTAAATGGGTGTTGAGGAATAAAACTGATGAAAAGGGTCAAATTGTTAAGAACAAGGCCAGACTGGTTGTACAAGGATTTGCACAAGAAGAAGGTATTGATTATGATGAAACCTTTGCCCCTGTAGCCAGACTGGAGGCAATCAGATTGTTCTTAGCTTATGCTGCTTTCCGCAATCTTAAAGTTTTTCAAATGGATGCCAAAAGTGCATTTTTATATGGTAAAATAAAAGAAGAGGTTTATGTGTGTCAACCACCAGGTTATGAGGATAATAAACATCCAGATTGGGTGTACAAGCTTGATAAAGCTCTATATGGGTTAAAACAAGCTCCTAGAGCCTGGTATGAAACATTGTCTAATTTTCTTCTTCAAAATAATTTCACTAGAGGCTCCATTGATAAAACTTTATTCATAAAGAAAGTGGGACAACATAAACTACTTGTTCAAATTTATATAGATGATATTATTTTTGCATCCTCTGATCCACAGTTGTGTGATGAATTTACAAATTTAATGCAATAAAAGTTTGAAATGAGTGCCATGGGAGAATTACAGTTCTTTCTGGGTTTGCAAATCAAACAAAGAGCTGATGGAACTTTCATTCATCAGTCCAAATATACAAAAGATCTTCTGAAAAAGTTTGATTTACAAACCTGTAAGCCCTGTTCTACTCCCATGAGCACCACCACACAACTGGATGTTGATCAGAAAGGTAAAGCGGTTGATGAAACCCTTTACAATGTATGATTGGTTCCTTGATGTACCTCACAGCTTCTAGACCAGACATTATGTTTGCAACTTGTGTCTGTGCTAGATTTCAAGCTGCACCTAAAGAATCCCATTTGATTGCAGTCAAAAGGATGTTTAGATGTTTGCAAGGAACTCAATCTCTAGGACTTTGGTATTCCACTGGGCACTCTTGCAATTGGTTGCTTTCTCTGATAGTGACTATGCAGGGTGTAAAATAACCAGAAAATAAACTTCTGGTGGATGCCAATTTCTAGGCAATTGTTTGGTTTCTTGGCAGAGTAAGAAACAAACTTCAATTGCTACATCCACTGCTGAAGCAGAGTACATTGCTGCTGCAAGCTGTACATCTCAAGTACTCTGGCTTCAAAATCAATTATTGGATTATGACATTACAGAGACTAAGACTCCATTACTAATGGATAGTGCTTCAGCTCTTTGTATTGTTAAGAATCCAGTCCAGCATTCTAGGACCAAACATATTGAGATCAGACATCATTTTATTAGGGATTGTTATGAAAAAGGTCTGATTGATTCGAAGTTTGTTCCTAGTGCTGATGAGCTTGGAGATATATTTACTAAGCCTTTAGACAGTGCAACTTTTCAAAATCTGGTGCTAAGGCTTGGTATGCTATAGCTGGAATAAATGACTAATACTGATGCTCTCAGATCACAAGCACTGATGAGCATTAGTATACATAAGTCAAAAATAAGTACTGGATCTTTAGTCATGCGATACACACAGTTGCACACAATCATCCGCATTGACTCAGTCGCACTCACTCTCAATCGGATGCATTCAATCGCACGACCCACACATACGCATGGACTCAGTCGCACGACTCACCCCAGTCGCACCACTCAGTCGCACGATAGAGTCAGACGCATGGACTCAGTCGCACGACTCCCTCAGTCGCACGGCTCAGTCGGCTAGAAGACCCAGTCGCCTGAACAGTAAGTTCGCGACTGCTTAAGTGCATAGCAGCGTCTAGCTGCTCCGAGCACTCGTTTTTACACCCCACGAACTTCCAGAAACACAAACGTAACACACAAGCCCACACGACCTCATGTGCTCGGATGAACCCGAGCACCCGAAACCCTAGAAAATGTAGCAGTGAAATCGAGCAAGAAACGAGACAACCAAGGTTTCCTACCTGCTAGAAACGTGTTGTCTAGGCTGTAGTCAAGGTTCAACTGACGAAAACAAGACGAAAACGGTGCGGTTTGGTGCCAAGGTGAAGAAGAACGATGAAGATGAAGGTCAGGAAGAAGAAGAAGCAAAGTGTGAAGGCTAGGGCTGGTGTGGGGTATTTATACCTAGCCCTAGTTTGGCAAATGTCAAGTTTAGTCCCTGCACTTAGCCCCCGAATCGCCAAACTTGTTTCGGTTGAAAACGACGTAGTTACGCGCGTTATACTAATTATAAGGATGCGTTTAATGTTGTTTATATCTTGAATATGTTGTTGTTAATGAGGTTTATATTATATAACATAATATAATTAGTGATGTCGGTTGTGATATTCGTGAGCATTTTGGATGATATGATCGCATGATGTCCTCACGAATAATCTATGAAGATGAAAAATGAACGCTCTAAGGATAGTTAACGAAGTTTAATGTTAAATGACGGACCTTGAGGTGACGGATGTCACAGTATCCCCCAGTTGAGAGAATTTCGTCCCGAAATTCAACTGGCACTAGATCCAAGTGCGTCATTTTCGAATAGATGTAGATACTTAAGCTTTATCTGATCTTCCCGTTCCCATGTGAATTATGTTCCTCGCTTGGAGTTCCATCTCACGCGAACGATCGGTATCTTGCTGCGCCTTAAGTTTTTAACCTTTCGGTCCATGATCTCGATAGGTTCCTCAATGAAATGAAGCTTTTCGTCGATCTTGATTTCCTCAATTAGTACGTGTAAGGACTCGTCGGCCAAACACTTCTTGAGGTTCGACACGTGAAAAGTATCATGTACACCGCTGTTCCTGTGGCAACCTCAATCGGTAAGCCACCGGACCGATTCTTTCTGTAATCTCGAATGGCCCTACGTATCGAGGGGCTAACTTCCCTTTCTTTCCAAATCGTACAATCCCTTTCCAGGGAGATACTTTGAGTAAAACGTGATCCCCAACATTGAATTTAGAGGCTTCCGACGATTGTCGGCATAACTCTTTTGGCGATCTCTAGCAGCTTTAAGTCTGTCTTTGATTTGGAAGATCTTGTCAGTTGTCTCTTGTATGATCTCTGGGCCCGTAAGCTGGCTCTCACCAACTTCAGCCCAACAAACTAGGGATCTACATTTCCTCCCGTACAATGCTTCAAATGGAGCGCATCCAATGCTTGTATGATAGCTGTTGTTGTAGGAGAACTCAATCAATGGTAAATGAGTGTCCCAGCTACCACCAAAATCAATTACACAAGCTCTGAGCATGTCTTCCAACGTCTGTATTGTTCGTTCATTTTGGCCATCTGTTTGTGGGTGATAGGCGGTACTCATATCTAATCAAGTGCCCATCGCTTTTTGTAATGTTTGCCAAAATCGTGAAGTAAATCGACTGTCATGGTCGGATATGATTGACACTGGCACACCGTGCCGTGTCACGACCTCTTTAATGTACAACCTCGCCAACCTTTCCATCTTGTAATCCTCCCGGATCGGTAAGAAATGAGCGGACTTCGTCATCCGATCCACTAAGACCCATATCGAGTCGTGTCCGCTAGGCGTCCTTGGGAGTTTGGTAATAAAATTATGGCTATGTTCTTCTATTTCCACTCGGGAATTTCAGGTTGTTGTAATAATCCCGATGGTTTTTGATGTTCAGCCTTAACTTTCGAGCATGTCAAGCATCGGCTTACATATATAGCAATGTCTCTTCATGCCTGGCCACCAGTATAGATCCTTAAGATCATGATACATCTTGTCTGCACCAGGATGAACAGAATAAGGTGTCTTGTGTGCTTCCTCCATGATCAGGGTACGAACATCTCCTCATTTGGGTACCCATATGCGATCCATGAAGTACTGTATGCCATTATCCTTGCAAGTCATCTGTTTGTCTAACCCTCGGAATTCTTCTCCCGCAAGGTTTTCTTCTTTCAATGCGTCCCTTTGTGCAAGTTGGATCTGAGCTTTCAAGTTCGTTTGAATAATCAATCCCAAAGCTCGAGTACGTAGTGGTTTCACGTGCTCTTTACGACTTAGGGCGTCAGCCACCACATTTGCTTTCCCCGGATGATACCGGATTTCACAATCGTAGTCACTAAGTAGCTCTACCCAACGTCGTTGTCGCATGTTGAGTTCTTTCGATTCAGGATGTGTTGAAGGCTCTTATGATCTGTGTAGATGATGCATTTGGTTCCATACAGATAGTGCCTCCATATATTGAGTGTAAATACTACCGCACCCAACTCCAGGTCATGAGTCGTATAATTCTTCTCATGCACCTTAAGTTGTCGCAAGGCATAGGCAATCACCTTATCTTTCTGCATTAGCACACAACCCAATCCTTGATGTGAAGCATCACAGTACACCACAAAATCATCAGTTCCATCTGGAAGGGACAATATCGGTGCGTTGCACAACTTCTCTTTCAACGTTTGGAACGCTTGTTCTTGTGCTTCCCCCAATCAAACTTCTTGTCCTTCTGAGTCAACAATGTTAACGGTTGGGCAATCTTTGAGAAATTCGCAATGAAGCGACGATAGTATTCGGCCAATCCTAAGAATTGCCGTATCTCTGAAGGTGTCTGGGGTGTATCCCATTTCTTCACTGCTTCAATTTTGCCGGGATCTACATGAATCCCATTTTCGTTAACCACATGACCCAAAATCTCACTTCCCGAAGCCAAAACTCGCACTTCGAGAGTTTAGCGAAAAGTTTCTCTTCTTGTAATAAACTCAGTATGGCCCGAAGATGTTCCTCGTGGTCTTCTTTCGACCGAGAGTAGATAAGTATATCGTCAATGAATACGATCACGAACTTATCCAAGTATGGTTTACACACCCGATTCATCAGATCCATGAATACAGCCGGTGCATTAGTCAGTCCGAACAGCATGACTAAGAACTCATTATGACCATAACGAGTCCTAAACACTGTTTTCGGTATGTCATCCTCGACAACCCTCAATTGATGATATCCAGAACGAAGATCAATCTTGGAGAAATATGAAGCTCCTTGCAGCTGATCAAATAAGTCATCAATTCTGGGAAGAGGATATCGATTCTTCACAGTCAACTTGTTCAACTCGTGATAATCGATACACATGCGGAACGACCGTCTTTCTTTTTGACAAATAAGACCGGTGCTCCCCATGGTGAATGACTCGGCCGAATGAAGCCCTTCTCCAATAGATCTTGTAATTGGCTAGATAACTCTTGCATTTCGGATGGTGCTAACCGGTATGGTGCTTTTGCTACCGGCGTAGCTCCAGGAACCAACTCTATACGAAATTCCACCTGTCGTGGAGGAGGTAAACCCGACAAGTCATCTGGGAATACTCCGGAAAATCTCGTACTACAGGAATATCTACCAACTTGTTGCCTTCTTCTTTCTTTTCCACTACATGGGCCAAAAATACGTAACACTGCTTTCCTAAACATCGTCGCGTTTTCATGCAAGTGAATAGCTTCAGAGTTCTTCCCGGTCGTTCTCCTTGAATTTTGAGTACCTCCCCGTTTGGCATGGGGATTCGTACTACTTTCTCCCGACAAACAATCTCGGCTCCGTGTTTCGACAACCAATCCATTCCACAATCACATCGAAGCTCCCCAACTCGAAAGATATTAAGTCTATGTCGAAGGCATGGTTCTCCAATATCATGGAGCACTGTCTAATAATCTCATTTGCTTGTACAACTTTACCATTGGCCATTTCTACAGAGAAGCTAGTTTCTAGACTACTAGGGTTCAAGGCAAGCATGTGTGCAAAATCAGAAGATATGAAACTATTGTCTACCCCAGTATCAAATAGTATGAATGCGAAGTGGTGATTGAGCAGGACGTACCCGTAACAACATTCGGGTCCTGACGGGCATCATTTGCTCCGATAACGAACGCACGTCCTCTGGTAGCATTTCCTTGATTCCCTTGGTCCGGATTACCAGCTATGGCCATCACTTGCTGCTGGTTATTCTCTTGTTGACCCGGTGCCCTATTTAGTCTGGGGCACATGTTCCGATAGTGACCAAGACCTCCGCACTCATAACAAGCCCTGGCATTCCCGACGGGGTTAACCGCGTTGACGGGCGCTACCAAATTCGAGGCAGTTCTACAATCCTTCGCTAGGTACCCCGGGCGCCTACAATTCGCACACATCCGACACGGCGTTGCTGGGGAATGATGAAGAGTGCACCTGTTACATTTCAGGTACGGCCCAGCATATCCTTTCCTTTCTTGAGTCACAGACACAAAGTTCGGGTTGTCTTGACCTTCTTATCAAACCTTCCAGCGTTAGACCGGCTCATTTCCCCAGCCTCCTTTCTTTTCTCTGCTCCCCTACCCAACATCCTGTTCTTACCATCTCATCAGTTAGAGCGCCGGCCTTTAGAATTGCGCTTTGAATCGTAGGGGGAGCAGCTGCTGTTACCAATGCTTGGATTTGAGGCGCGAGTCCCCAAATATACCTCTCAATCCTCTTTGATTCCGGTGTTACCAGATGTGGAACCAATCTTGCCAACTCATGAAAACGATCGGTGTAAGCTGCGTGCCCAACTCCAACCATAGCATGGTTCTAGAATTCCTGCTCAAGTTTCTGCATCTCGTTGAGAGGGCAGTACTCCTCAGTAATCAAAGCCTTGAACTCATCCCAAGTCATTTGCATCGTAGATTCCCTTCCTCTAGCTTGAACCTGGGTGTTCCACCAGGTTAGTGCTCTGCCCTGTAGTGAGCATGTAACATACTTGATTCTTTGACTGTCGAGGCATTCACTGATGTCAATGACCGCCCCCCATCTTTTCAAGCCATCTAGTTAGGGCTATCGCCCCACCTTTCCCATCAAATTCTCAGGGTTTGCAGGCCACAAATTCTTTGTAAGAACATCCCCGTCTGGTATTATCAACCCCAGTGTCAGTACCAGTTGTTCCGCCAATCCCAGTATCATCCCCTGTTCCTTGGTTATATTCATGGTGTGTGTTATCATCCCCATGGAGATGATGATTCAGAAGAGTGTCGCTCACTTGAGTCACAATAGTTGGAATCAGTGCGGCTAGCTGCTAAACAATCATAGCAGCTATGTCAGGGTTGTCAGTTCCCTGATTGTTGCCAGCTGGAGCACCACTTGTTCTTGGTGGTCCTACCTCTGCCTTGTGGGGTCTCACCTTGATTGGTACTACGTGTGACTCTTCGAGGCGGCATCTTCTAATCATAGAAAGGTGTAAACATGTTAACCTTAGTCACTTTAAGATACACGTGTGATTTCACACATCAAGTTCCAGTAACCCATGCTTGGATCCATCAAGATCGTCACGTAGCCCAGTTTAAGCACATTTTTAGTATACCAGTGATGCTTATATATAGGGTCCCCCGCAGCGTTCCCACCGCATCCACGATATACCTTGAATGACGCTTAAATCGGTTACATGACATCCTAATTTTCCTTAGCATAATCCCAATGAATAACATAATGTATGTGTAGAGAGTATCATCACTCCTCTGCATTTCTCGAAGTCCACTTTTATTCTAAGCATTCAATCAGTTCCTTCGTTACTGAAATGCTAAGTGGAGGAATGTTTCGCGAAAGATAGAATCAATGTCATGATTGGGAACACCACGAAGGCTCTAAGTAGGACAGGACTTAAGTAATAGCAAGTATTAGTAATGTTTGTTACCCTTAACGAGGTCTTACTAGAATTATGATCCTAGCACACCCTAGGGTATAGAATAGAGAACTTGTGATACTCCTGATCGTTACCTCATGGTAAGATTTTCCAGACTTCTCATGCACGGCGAATTGCAATTACGTGTGCACCCGTAATGGTAATTTACCTTGCATGGTCACCCTAGCTCCACTTACCCCAAGTTAACATCATAGTATTGTCAACACTCATCAAGCATAGTCTGTGTAATGTCCTCATGCCCATGAGTCACTAGTATTCCAATAGTAGTATGTGGTAACAAGTAAACTCCAAGCACGTAAGCACAATATGTCTAATGATAGTTGCCTATCCTTCATACTTTCAGGATTTCAGGCATAACCATGTTAGGGTCGGATTTAGTATCCGAGATCGACGCTACGCGTGATCACCGAGGTTCCCTTCTGTTTAGGTATCTCGACCTAATGATATGATGTTGTGTATATACAAACGTAAAGTTCTAGTATGAAGGTATCCGTGGAGAAAGACTAAGAGTAATAGTGTCTTCCTCAGGATGATCAGATAACAAGCACATATGCATAGAATCATGTATAGAGTCAAGTAACAAGTATAGAGGAACACACATGTAATATTAAATGCAAGCCAGTCCTAGCATGCATTCTACGTGAAGGTTCCTAGGTTATAGTCTAGGACAAGTGTATTGCCTAATTCTCTATAACCAATGGCTCTGATACCAGTCTGTCACACCCCCGCTGATAGCGGAAACATGGGGATGCGAGCTAGACGGGATCGTCATAACACATGGTTAACAATAGAGATGCAATATAGATATGATGACAAGCGTGCCATGATGACACCCGTACACAAATGGAGACTTGTGTCGTGTTCAGTCAATGTTCACGACAGCATAGTCATGAGTACAATATAAAATGATAACATAAACATTGCTGATGACTTGTAATGTAAATTCCCACAACCCGGGACCAAGTGTTCAAAAGAATGTTAAATGTTTAGAGGACTGCAACAATGTACAAAAGAATTGTTCATCATGTATGTTCAGTCTCAAAAATATGCTTCCTAGGGTCTCCACTAAAAGGCGGCACTCCTAGAACTTCATTACCCTGATGACCTGAAAAGAAATGCTCAAAACGGTCAACATAATTGTTGGTGAGCTTCGCAGGTTTTAAATATTAAAAGATGATTAGATGAAAACAGTAAGTAGGTTTATTAAGAGCTACCGCAACTACACTTATGCATAGGCGGTTTTACCAGTTGTAAATAGCTACAGCCAAGCCTATTCATCGGTTCCTCACGGGAATTGGTGGCTGTAAAGAAAACATTTCCAAGGTGTAAATAGTTTAAAAATGACGTAGCAAGATCCATAAAGCGCATACGTTTAGTTTACAACCAAACCAATCCTTAGGTCCCATTACCGGAACTAATGGTTGTAATGGATGCTCGGCAAAGAAGAACCACGAAGTAGACCCATAAAGAAGAACCACACCGCCGAGAGCATCCAAGGTCAATAGCATTCACAAGTAACATCACACAACACTTAGCATCAAGTAATAGCACATAGTAATGTAAAGCCACCAAGTAACATACAAGGGGTAACAGAGCATAGAGTCAAGTTCCAACAATCCATGCCTCAGTCAATCGGGATCATCACGTAGCCCAGTTTAAGCACGTTCTTAGTATACCAGGGATGCCTATATATAGGGTTCCCCGCAGCGTTCCCACCACATCCGCGATACACCTAGAACGATGCCTAAACCAGTTACGTGACATCCGTTTATCCTTAGCATCAATCAACATGTTAAGCAAGATAAGGTACTCATCAAAGTAGTGGCAGTCTTCCACTAGGAAAGATGCTTGAAATCAAGTTAATTACGCGAGCATTCTTTTCCCCCAAGTTAGAAAACGTTTAAAAGGTACAGAAGCGTAATAAGGGGCCACGAAACTCACTGAATCGATGATAAGCACAAAGGAATATTCCCAACAGTAGAATGCTATGAACAGTCAACACCTGACAGTTACTGACAAGCGTTAATAATGAGCAATAAGCATAAGGTGATGTTCAAGAGGTTCGGGCAGTTTCGGTTTGGTCGTGGGTAGCACTTGCACGCAAACACACACCACACACAGGAAAACTTCACACAATGATTCCATTTGCACGACAAGACCAGACGCACGACTGGACGCTCCATTCGCACGAATCAACTCTTAGTCGGGCGAATCAGCTTCATTCACACGATTGAACTCTCATTCGTACGACTAGATCTTCAGTCGTGCGATACACACAGTCGCACACAATCATCCGCATTGACTCAGTCGCACTCACTCTCAATCGCATGCATTCAATCGCACGACCCACGCATAATGGACTCAGTCGCATGACTCACCCCAGTCGCACCACTCAGTCGCACGATAGACTCAGACGCATGGACTCAGTCGCACGACTCACTCAGTCGCACGGCTCAGTCGGCTGGAAGACCCAGTCGCCTGAACAGTAAGTTCGCGACTGCTGAAGTGCAGAGCAGCGTCCAGCTACTCCGAGCACTCGTATTTACACCCCAAGAACTTCCAGAAACACACATCTAACATGTCTAGACAAGAAACACACTCTGGAACGCAACACACAAGCCCACACAATCTCATGTGCTCGGATGAACCCGAGCACCCGAAACCCTAGAAAACGCAGCAGTAAAATCGAGCAAGAAACGAGACAACCAAGGTTTCCTACCTGCTAGAAACGTGTTGTCCAGGCTGTAGTCGAGGTTCAACCGACGAAAACAAGATGAAAACGGGGCGGTTTGGTGCCAAGGTGAAGAAGAACGATGAAGATGAAGGTCAGGAAGAAGAAGAAGCAAAGTGTGAAGGCTAGGGCTGGTATGGGGTATTTATACCCAGCCCTAGTTTGGCAAATGTCAAGTTTAGTCCCTACACTTAGCCCCCGAATCGCCAAACTTGTTTTGGTTGAAAACGACGTAGTTACACGCGTTATACTAATTATAAGGATGCGTTTAATGTTGTTTATATCTTGAATATGTCGTTGTTAATGAGGTTTATATTATATAACATAATATAATTAGTGATGTCGGTTGTGATATCCGTGAGCATTTTGGATGATATGATCGCATGATGCCCTCACGAATTTCTATGAAGATGAAAAATGAATGCTCTAAGGATAGTTAACGAAGTTTCATGTTAAATGACGAGCCTTGAGGTGACGCATGTCACACAACCCTATTATTCAAAAACTCTAACCTTCCCTCCTGCATTAATGGCGACCATGCAACTCAAACCATGCCACAACTGTGTAGCCTACCTTACCAAATCGGCTTTTTGGACCAAGTTCAATGACGCCATCGATCTGATGGTTGATTCCCCGTACAAAACGGCATTTCTTTTGAATCCAATCATACACGCCGAATCCCTCAAACAATTCTGGACAAACGTCACCCTGACAACTGGTGAGAATGATGCCGAAGTCACTCTCCAGTCGTTTGTCAACCAAAAGAAGGTGGTCATCACTTCTCAAATTATTCAACAAACCCTAAATCTGGATGATGCCACCTTCATCACTGAATATCCTAAGGGCACAACTGACTTATCTTTCGCCCATTATGGATACGAAGGGACCTAAGTGCTACCACAATCATGAAGAAGCACTTCTGTGACTCTGAACGCCTAATCTTTCACATGGTAAATGTCTGCCTTGCCCCCAAATCATCTTCATGGGATCAAATGTCCTCAAGGTGGCAGCAGGTATTGTATTCTATCCTTGAACAACAAAATCTAAATTTTCTAAAATTATCTTTTTGGAATTAAAAGATATGGCTTGAAACCTGTGGCTAACAGATGGATATTATATCCAAGGTTTCTTATGGCCATAATTTAGAATCAATTAAAAGCTGAGGGCCTTGTTGGCCTAGGAGTCCCTGCTGTGGCTGTCTTGTCTGAAGTATACTACAGGCACAACTCAGACACACACCTAAAAGAGGCTGCCAAGCTGATAAAACCCAAGCAGCGGGAACCCACAGCCTCATCCTCCAAACCCAAAGTCCCCACCAAGCCAAAAACTACAAAGCCCAAAAAGGCTACTCAGGGAGTTGAGTCCCCTGAGGATGCCCCTACAACACAAAAGCAGGAAGCAACTACTGGTAGTAATCCACCAGTAGTTCTAACGACTCCACCTACCACAGCCGCTCAGGAATCTTCTCAAAAAGATCCTGAAGCAACCATTTCAGGGGAAGCCATATTTCTGGAACCTCTCTTATTTGAGAAGGTTGCCATTGAAGAGCACCATTCTCCCCAGGTGCAAACTGCTTCACACCTATCTCCTACTGCAACCGCCCCACAAAGCCCAACATTTATAATACAGAAGTGCTGACTCAGCTCAACACTCCACCCTCTCGCCAGTCACCTATTACTACTGGGAAAACCTCAACCATTGAGAGGGAGGATTCAAGTGTTGCTGATAGCCCACAGCACAGGGATTACAATGTTCTATCTCCCGTGTAGAGGAGGAGATAAGAACTTCTGGTGAGGTTGCCACTTCTCCTGCTTCAACACATGAACAGGCTGAAGTTGGTACCATCTCTAAGACCTCACCAGAGGCAACTGTTGATGAAGGACAAAATCCTGAGGCAGGAAGTCCCCAGTTCCAAGATAAAGGGGCACATATGAATACTAATCTACACTCAGCACATGTTCATCCTGATATAATCAGGAGGTCAGATGATTAGCAAACACTGATGATGATCTGGGCTTCTTCTATGATGTTTTAGCCCAAAACACTATTCTTGAGGATGAGGTAAGTAGACTACAAGAGCTACTTGCCAAAATGTCTCAAGAATTAAGTCCATCTGCCCACATTCACCTACAGATGGCACCTTCTTCTGCAGGTCCCCCATACACAGAGCCACTCCCATCTACTAAGCCACCAGCCTCTGCTTCTGGCACCATTTCTCAGGGACAGAACCCCTCTGAGCAAAGGGTTGCTATCTTTAAAACTTCCCTGCCTCTCATCACTCCTATAATCACTGATATTATGCATCAAGCCCTTGATGAGAGGCTTCCACAAGTATACAAACCCTGGTTGATGATGCAGTTACTAAGAGGCTTTCTGACATTCAAACCCCTGAATCCAATGCAACCAAAAAGGGGGAGTCTAAGTCAGTGAAAGCAATCAAAAGGAAGAGAGTTGAAGAAGAAAAGGAAAAAGAGGTGGAGAAGGAGGTGGAGAAGGAGAAGGAGATGAATAAGGAGAAGGAGATGGAGAAGGGGACAGAAAAAGAAAAGGACTTTCATGTCACATACAAAAAGAAGAAGGGTAGTGAAAAGACTCCTGATAAGATGAAATTAGATGAGATGATTAAAGAAGCTGATGAGCAACATAGCAGGTCAATGGATACAATCATTGATCAGCTATTCAGACAAGGATTTGATACTGCTAAGCTTGACTCTAAGATCAGGAAGTTGGAGATTCAGGAGATTGAACATAGATGGGCTGGTTGTAGTGAAAATGAAAAGGAAAGGTTGGATGCTATGGTTAGATACATAGCAAAGTATTTGGGGAGATCAGTACTTGAAATGAAATCATGGACCAGGGAGAGTATCTTGAAGATAACCAACAAGATCTGTTCGTCTGAAGCATTCACCAAAAGCTTACTCATAGAAGCCCTCGATGAAGCTGGTGCTGGGAGCAGGAATGTTCTAGCAAAGTGGTCCAAAGCCTCTCTTACAACAAAAATGCTAGAACAGCCTGTACAATCTCCCACACCAAAACAACCAACATCACAACCATAAAACCAACTCCCTTACCCAAGAAACCAACACAAACAGCCGATGATGCACCCAAGAGGAAGAGAAGGGTGTTGAGGCTTGAAGAAGAATAAGAAGAAGAAGATGATGATGAGGACAGGCTACCTATCTCAGCTATTATCAAGTTGCCTGAGCCCAAGAGTCTACCAACAACAATCACTCCTGCCATCCAGATGCAAACTGTGAAAGTAAAGCTGGAAGAAGAAGAACAGCATAAACTACATGATGAGCAGTTGTTGAGCTTGGTTGACAAAGATTTTCCTCACACTTCATCGATTCTATCAATGAGGAAACAGGCTCAGAGGTTATATGCTCTCAGGTTCACTTTTCAATATCAAAAGGAGAGAGTAAGAATCTGGCCTGAGCCCAGGGTGAGTCACAGAATTCACAATAAAAACATTCCACATAGATACAATGGCCAAGTGAAGAAGATTATAGATGCAGTGATCATGCTGGCCATTATAGTATCACCTTGGGAAATCCTAGAAGACTTCAAGAAAGCCTATAAAGCCAATCTTCCCCCACAAAAGCTGTTAGAAAACAAAATGGTAAAAAAGGGGCTAATTTATAAGAGGCTTGAAGAAGTTAAACATAATGAGCTCCATTGTTACTAGAGGGTAATCACCCTGATGAATTTGCTTACAGAGAAATAACAACTGTGGAGTTAAGAAATAGGAAACAGGTCAGATATCTATCTGAGTATTATGGGCCTGAGTTCTTTTTGAAGGAGGAGCTGAAGAACTCACACAAGAAGAACAAATTGTCTCCTTGGAGGCCTATGTGAGAGAGTCTTATAGACTCATTGTAGGGAAGTAGGTTTCATAGATGGGGTAACAACTCTGTGTCCAGTTCCCCAAGACAAAGTTCCCATCCATCATTTGCCAATCTGATCTATTGAAACCTCTTCCCAGGACTGTGCTTATATTGGACATTTCTGAGCTGATCTAGAAGAAAAAGACAAATTTTCTACCTAATAAGTGGGACTCAAATAATCTTAAAGGTTTTGGCTGCATTGGTTCAGGGGGAGTTTGTTGGACCAAAAGAACCAATGAGCCAGATCAAAAAAACCTTTAAGTCCCACAGACATCATAACAACTGAAGAAGGCTACATCAGCTGAAGACATCAGCTAAAGACATGTACTGAAGACAAAGTCTGAAGTTCAAGTATTGAAGACAAAGTCTGAAGTTCAAGTATTGAAGACAAAATCTGAAGATCAAGAACTGAAGACAAAGTCAGAAGGTATCTACTGAAGACAAAGTCTGAAGTTCATCTACTGAAGATAAAGTTTGAAGTTCAAGTCTTCAGAGGTTGTCACAACAGTTGAAGTAGTACTCTTCAGTAGTTTTGATGGTTTTATTTTAGTAGTTTTCTTTTGTAGTTTCAGTAGTTTGCTTCTAGTAGTTTGGTTAATGTAAAACGTCTGAAGAGCTTGTTCTTCAGACGTTGTAGCTTTAGTAGTTATAGTATTAGTTTACACTTAGCTTTTGTAAGAAGATGTCAGCTGTTGTAGACATCTTCAGTAGTTATGTTTTATTTTCAGTAGTTGTTGTATAACGATTAGATGTCACTATCAAGTGACATCTGCTGACGTCACCTTCCTTTATAAAAGAAAGGTTGACCTAATTTGTACATGGCCGAAGCGTGTGTTGAATGAAAATATTCCTTTTTGCAGAAATACTTTCTCTCTCTATAACCGTACTATTTCATTGAAATATTATTTGTGTTGTTGCTTGAAATTTTGTCTAATTCTTATAACTATTTCGCTGCGAATCAAATCTAATTGATCAAACTAGATCCGAGATCCTTTTCAGTCACAATGTTGCTAGGCAAGGCACCGTGGGGTCTTGCAGATAGTTGTTGTGCTATCTAACCTACTTGGTTTTCAATGGTTTGAAATGATGCTTTGTTGCTTTTGATGTCAGCCTCGTTTCTTTGGAATCTCTCCTTATTCTTTGATCAGATTTTCTGGATGTATTCATCTGTAGCTTGTGTGGTTAACCATAATTGTTGTAGTAAGTCTTCCATTGATGATGCTCCACGGTCTTGGTTACTACTGCTTGGACCTTGGTATGGTGGCTTTTGTTATTGGTAAGGTAGCCTGCGGTTGAATCCAGATGATGACTGGTTGTTACCAGCTTCTCTGTAATTCAGGTTGCTCCTCCAGTTTGAGTTCTTATTATATGAGTTGTTTGGGCCTCCTACGTAGGCAACATCTTCAACCATCATAATGCCTTGTGGGCATTCGTTGGTCTTATGTGAATCTCCGCATGTGTTGCATCGTGTTGGAGTTTTCTTCAGTTCGGCTTGCAATTGTTCAAATCATTTGGTTAGGGCTTCTAACTGAGCTGCAATCAGTGTTTCAGAGTCAACTTCATGAATGCCTTTAGAAATGGATTTGTTTTAAGGGATTATAAGCAAAGCTCTTCTTAGCTGCTCTTTCTAGGGCTTGGTATGCCTCTGTTGGCTTGACACTTCCAAAATCTCCTCCCGTACTTTGGTCTACAGCTTGTTTGTGTGCTCCGCTGATTGTATCGTAAAAACTTTGACACTGCAGCGACAGATCAAGTCCGTGATGTGAGCATCTACGAAGGAGACCTTTGTATCTCTCCCATGCTGCGTGTAATGATTCATCATCATCTTGGCAAAAGCTCGTGATGCTGCTTCTTAGTTTGGCAGTGCGATCGGGAGGAAAGTATTTCAAAAGGAATTATTCAGCCATTTCTGCCCATGTGGTGATAGAACCAGGCGGAAGTGAATCAAGCCAGTCAATGGGTCGACTGCGAAGTGAAAATGGAAAAAGTATTAGTCTAATAGCGTCATCTGAACAGTTATTGATTTTAAAGGTTGCACAGATACGAAGGAATCGTGAGATGTGAGCGTTAGGGTCTTCGTCTTGCAATCCGTGAAACTAAACAAAGTTTTCTACGAGTTGGATTATACTAGACTTAATCTCGAAATTGTTGGCCGCTATTGCTGGTTGGACAACACTAGACTCATAACTATCGATTGACGGTGTGGCATAGTGCGTCGTCTTCATTTCCTCGTCTTGGTTAGCCATGTCTTCTTCGGATGGTGTTCCTTCCAAAACATCTTCTTCAATGATTGTTGTTGTTTGTCATGGTCTTTCACGTAACCTTTGACGAAAAAGTCGTTTAGGTTCCAAAAGAGGCAAAACAAGTTAAGGACTAGACGAGTCGGACATACACTATCTTAAAGAAGCCTAAACTAACTAATGCTTAGAATGAATCAGGCAAATGTAACTTACTAAATAAAGCAAACTATCTATAAAAATAAAACAATTTTAAACAAAAATATATTAACAAGATATAGACAAGATAGTCAAAAATTTAGATTGTTTTTCAAAACTGCTGTGACTCCCCAGCAACGGCACCAAAAACTTGATGCGTGTGAAAAGTATATATATTTTGATAAAGGTTTTTTCACACAGATTCAATTTTAATTGATTATTACTACTACTAAACTACACACACAAAAGGAAAGTGTACCTATTGTGAGGTAGTATAGTGATGGTAAGAACCGAGTATCAATCCGTGAACACACCTAGCCTACTCAACAACCTTAATGATTGACTACCGAATTTGGTTTTTGTTTGGGAAAATGATAAGTTGCATTGATGTAATTACGATTTTTAGGGTTTTATAAATGGTAATGAAAATAAAGTAAAACAAAGTTCAAACTTTTGGATTTAAAACCAGGGAATAAAAACTATCATCCTAGTTAGATTACACTTATGTAATTGTGATAAATAGGTGGTGTGATTAAAAATATGATTAAAGTAATTTTGTTAATGTTTATAAATGTGAGCTGGCGTGATTTCTCTTCTATCCGCTCCGTAGTGACTAGGACCACGTCAGGTTGAGATTTACTGCTTAGATCAAAACCCTAGTAATCTAGGTATATCTTTTGTGACCTTTTCAACATATGATTTCTGAAAACATTACTTAATGTTAAGAAGAGAGTTGATCAAGTTCCTTTTAACATACCATTAATTTTAGAAAACCATAACAATTACTGAAGATTTCTCAAACTGATAAAAGGGAACCCGTAAATGATCAGAAAGTTAAGATGATATGATTTCTAATAACCATCTCAAGTTAATTAGCCATAGATTTGTTATGAAGACCGGTTTCATGAATAAAATTTGATCATACGTTTTTCAGCCATGTACGACATTCACAATTACAAATCATAAGTTTATTACTTCCCGTTCAAATGTACGTGTTACCCATCGAAAGTTTTCCCAAGACCACCATAACATTAACACAATATAAATCACACCATTAGTTTATCACAAATTCTATAAGTTTCATCCAATTAGGATGAAAATAAGAGTTTAGCTCATAATAAGCTTGAACATAACAACAAATCACATAGAAGATAGATATGGATTCATCAATGAAATGGAGCAATCAAACCGGTGATCCAAAATGGATGATGTTTAGACAATCCCAAGCTTCTTCCAAGTGTTGTATGCACCTCCTGAGCCTCCAAATGATCTTTAAGTCTTGATTCCTGAGAGAATTCTGCAGATTAACTCTCCCCCCAAAAACTTCCAAATAATGGTGAACTTGGACCTTTATTTTTAGGCTTTCTGGAGTTTTTAAGGATGGCCCCCTGCCTAAAAGGCACGACCCATGTTAGTACAATGCTTATGAAAGTGGTCGGCTCGTACGTGCAAAGGGTGTCGAGCACGACCCCGTGACAAATGGGGCACGACCACATGATTGGGGTGGGGCATGGCCCCGTGCTTCATCGGGCATGACCCCGTGTTTGCTTTAAAGGGATAGTACTTTTTATCTTGTCAGATGTCCAAACACGGGGATGTGCCAAATTTAGCACAGGGGTATGCCAAATTTAGCACAGGGGTGTGTTTCATGCAAGACATGGGGGCGTGCTTAATGTGGCACGGCCCCATGCTTGGATTTTAAAGCTTGGATTTTTTTCACTTTCTTGTTAAATATGCTTCTTTTGTCCATCTTGCCCTTTTTAACACCTGGAAACACAATTTATAGATGTTAAGTTCATAATCATCATTTTAAGGAAGATGTTAAGGAACAATTGATGTGCTTTTGACAGGTTTTTTATGTATAATTTAGAGCACATCATCCTTCCTATTCATTTAGCCAAATAAATACATCAACTGTAGCCTTAAGAGAAGAGGTGTGACTGGAGCTTTCAAGTGGAAAATTTTACACCCATTAATAATGAACTGATAGCTGGAAGCTCAACCTCTTTACCTTAGTTAGTTTCCTAACCCTAGCACTTCTAAATGCATATCTAAGGTTAACTTGTACATAAATTATAATTTGAATATCATGAAAGATGTTGAATCAATCAATCTTCTTAAAACTGACTTTAACAAAAATGATTAAACTCAAAAAGAGAAAATAATGTAGCTAGAAAGATTGTTTCATAGTTAAAACATGAGCAAACCAACTTAGAGACTCAAATGGATGATATCCTAAACATATTAAAATCAGCTCAATGTGATTTAGCCATAGCTAAAACATATGCTAATAAATATAATGTTCAAGCTGAAAAGTTTAAAAAATTACTTGCTCTTACAGAACACTTCTAAAAGTTGTATCAAACCAAGACATGTTTAGGGTATAATTCTGTGGAACCTCTAACGATATGCACTCCCACATATACCCCTAAGTGCAACCTTGAGTTAAAGAAGCAAGTATCTACCGAATCCATATGCACGAATACATCTGCTGAAAACATTGTCACGACAGAGAGGAAAAAGATAAACCAGTTAAGGATGTTGACGAAGAAAAGGAGACGAAAGAAAAGGAGTTGGAGGAGAGCAGAGAAGAGAAGGAAATGAGAAGAGAAGATTTAAAGGCAAAATCAAAGCGGTATGTGATTAGGACATTTGTAAAAGAAAAGCCATCATCTGAATCACACTAGATACCTACTGAGCCAAACTCCTCCACCAAGACAATGCTTCACTCAAAGAACAGATCCAACAAGAAGAAGTTGAAATTCACAAAAGTCTATTTCTAAGGAGTCTGAGGTTCCAGCACAACAACTTCTTCTTGTGAATTTAACTGCTTCAGAAATCGACTTCTGTAAATTTTAACTTCTTGTTGTAGTTGTGTTTTGAGTGAAGCTTTGTCTTGGTGGAGGAGTTTGACTCGACGGGTAGCTGGTGTGATTCAAATGATGGAATTTCTTTTTCAAATATTATCTTCCTAATCACATCCTAGTTTGATTTTGCCTTTAGATTTTCTCTCCTCCTTTCCTTCTTCTCATTGCTCTCCTCATTCTTTTCTTTCATCTCATTATCTTCATTAACATCCTCAACTATTACATTTTTCTCTTCTTTCTCTGCTATCTCAATCTTTTTAGCAGATGTCTTTGTATACATGGGTTCGATAGATAGTTGCTTCTTTACCTCAAGGTTGCACTTATGGGTATATGTGGGAGTGCATATCATTGGACGTTCCACATAATTATACCCTAAGCAAATCTTGGTTTAATACAACTTTTGGGAGTGTTCCGTAAAAACAAGTAATTTTTTAAACTTTTTAGTTTGAATATTATATTTATCAGCATATGTTTTAGCTCTGACTAAATCACATTGAGCTAATTTTAATCTACTCAGGAGATCATAAATTTAGGTCTCTAAGTTGGTTTGCTTATGTTTTAATTTTGAAACAACCTTTTTTAGTTCTAGAGTAAATTTCGGTTTTGGTCCCTCTGGTTTAACCATTTCAGTCCAAAAATGAATCTTTGATCAAATCATGCCCTGTGGTTTTTTTTTGTAACGATTTTGGTCCCTAACACCAACTCTGTTAGTTTTTACAGTTAAATGTGAGGGTACTTTGGTCATTTTACATTCGAAGGACTGGTTATGTAAATTATATTAGATTAGGATAATTGTTGTAATTTTTTAAAATAATAACAAATAAAAAACCAAACTTGAATATAATCTAACAACCCCCCCCACCACCACCACCACCCCACCACCATTAATGATGGTGCACCCAATTACAGAAAAATAGTCCCTTCAGAACCCTAACGTCGGAGCAATTCTACCACCGTCACTCCGTCGCCCACACCTCTGGCCACTTCACAAACCCTCGGTGGAAGATAACAAAGAAGCATCAACAATCAGGAAAGATAACAATATAACACTACATAAAACCTTAATTTCTTCCATTCAATCACAACACTTCTTCAGTTGCATATCAATTTCAAGACAAACCATGAAATTTGAAAAACCCCGATATAGTTTGACAAAAAACCAAAGATTTGTAATGGGTCTTCATCGATTTCATAGGATTCAGCAGAAACCCAAAAAGCTTCTAAGGCAGTGGATTCTTCCTCGGCCAACATCTCCTGTAGGAGTTGGTGTCTTCTGTATGTTGGAGTTGGAGTTGTCGTTGGCTAAGGCAGTGGATTCTTCCTCGGCCTACATCTCCGTAGCTCCGACAGTCGGAGTTGTCGTTGGCTTGGGCGTTGGTGTCTTCTGTATGTTGGGTTTGGGTGGTGCCACCGATGGTGTTGCCTCACAGGGTTCTGCCAAGGGCACGCTGCTGTCGTTGGCAATTAATGGGGCACCGACCAAGCCTTCGCATTCATAGGAACAATTGGCGGCATCGAATTGGGGATCATGAGGGATTTTGCAGTGTCGGAGTTCGCCATCGCAAACCCATTGGAAAATAGCTCCAACAACAGTAGTAAGCTTCATTCCCTGGGATCGGCGGCGGCAGCGATACCGGAGGTGTGCTAGGGTGGGGTGGGTAGGGAGATTTAGAGATTAGATTATATTTAGATTTTGTTTTTTTTAATTTTTTATTGTTTTAAAAAATTACAACAATTATCCTAATCTAATATAATTTACATAACTAGTCCTCCAAATATAAAATGACCAAAGTACCCTTATATTTAACTGTAAAAACTAACAGAGTCAGTGTCAGGGATCAAAACCGTTACAAAAATGAAACCACAGGGCATGATATGATCAAAGATTCCTTTTTGTACTGAAATGGTTAAAATGGCTAAATCACAGGGACGAAAACCGAAATTTACTCTTAGTTCTATTATTTTCTTTTTTGGAGTTTGATCATTTTTCTTAAAGTTAGTTTTAAGAAGATTGATTGATTCAATATCTTTCATAAGATCCAAATTGTGATTTCTGTACAAGTTAACTTTAGCTATGCATTCAGGAGTACAAGGGTTAGGAGTACAAGGGTTCGGAAGTTACCTAAGGTAAGGAGGTTATACTTGTATCATCAAATTCAAAAAAAATACAAAATTGGCATGCATATATATCGAACAAATCAAAATCAAACAAAAAAGTTCAAAAAGTAGCATATCACTTAGGGAACTTGAAATCCTGCGAATAAACCACATTAACGAGGGTACCCATTAAAGGATTTGAGTACAAATTGATTAAATCTTAAATGACTCTTTAAAACCTTTCTAGAGGCAGATGACATTCTGTAGAAACTGTAGAATTTTAAGAAAAGGTGATTCAGTGAAGAAGATGAAGAACTATGACTTATTTGTGTAGGCATTATTATCTTACTTCGATCAAAGAAGAAGGGTTTCTTGATATAATCTACCTACTCTAATAAAAAGGTATCTTAAGATGACACGTGGCAGCATCACAATCATTCTTATCAAATTTTTCCCGACTCTCTCTTCTATTAAATAATTACCTTAATTATTAATAATTCCTTAACAACTTTTTAGATTTAATAAATTAAGAAATAAATCTATTTATTAATATTATTTCTAATAAATAATTTTTTTATAAAATAATATTTTTCTAAAGCATATTTTTTTAAAATACAAAATTTTTTAAAATTGTTATTTTTAAAAGTCACTTTTTTAGAAACAAAAAATAATCAAATTTGAGAGTTATAATGGGAAAATTATTAAAAATAATATTTTTATATGATTTTTTTATTTATTTTTAGAAAAAAGTTTAAAACAAAATTTTAAAAAGTTGATATTATTATTTTTATTATATGTTAAAATATCATTTTATAATTAATAAATATTATGCTATTAATATTTTATTTATTCAACTCGTGTAATACACGGGTTTAATAAAGCTAGTCTTCCTATAAACATGTTTCTTTAATTATCAGCAGTTAGATTTTATCATATCTATCATACTCCACATAATATACACTAAACTAAATTATATCAATTTGTCACCCCAATCTCAAATTAAATTCACTGCTGTAACTCTAATTAACTTTAGTTTTGAAAGTTGGATCCAATAGCCGAACCGTTTGTACACCCGTTTCTGCATATTTTTTTTTTTTAATTTTCAAACTTTAATTATATACGAGGGGCCCGTTTTCACCAAGTGTTGATCTTATTGAGGAATACATTTGTTTAGGCAAACCATAGAAATATTTAGAGATGTTTACGTTTTTTGATTACATAGAAACGTTTAATTTTAGGAATTAACTTTTATTTTAATTATAGTTATAGTAAAATAATTAAGATATCATGTCTATTTTTATCTCTTTAACTTGTATTATCATATTTAAAGCAATAGTTCAGAATTTCAGAGCACCAACATGCGTTTTACGGTAGATTAGATTATATTTTAAGTCTTTGATTTGAAATAAATTACAATCATAGTGATATTTTTGAAGCATACTTGATATTTATATTTGATAAAAGTAACAAGTTTGGAGAATACCTCTTTTCCAACCAACATTACATCATGTTATTTGCAGCATGACAAGTAACAACTAACTCAATTTGCTCTTAACTTCCCATAGATTACTAGTGTGTTGGTTTAGTGTAATCTTGTCGTACTAATATCAAGCAATATCCAGTCTTGTGTATGTTATAACGCACATAAGACCCGAAATTGCATCTTTATAAGGGACATTTTTATTCATTTTTTTTCTCATGGAGTACAATGAATATATAAACGCTCAAGCTTTCACTAATTGGCATATGAATGGTAATGTGCTTGTAATCCTACGTCTTAACACATTCTAGGATCTTATTAATAAAAGATCTTATAAAAGAAAAAATAACCTCCTCAAACGATCATTTGGAATTTTAACTATAATATATGCAACTTCACTTAATCTTTCATTGCAAAGGTAGATGATAACCAAATTTCAACTTAGACAAACTATTTAGCAATCCATACATGATTACGTTGTGAGATTATCTATATAATTAGTGTTTATTTTATATGATTTTTTTGAACGGCTAATTAGATTATTGATGACCCATTGACCCGCACAATCATCTTCATTAATCAAGTACGAAACTTGATTCCATCTCATGAGGAAACTCACGTTATCCGAGAAAACCTCATGGTCCATCTGGAACCTCTTTTCTATTTTTGTCAATAATGATACTTGAATCCAATACCCACTACCAGTATTAACACACAGTAATACATAATTGTGTACTATAAACTCTTCAAATATATGTACATAACCATGTCAAAAAATGAGCACAACAACAAAGATGAATGCATAGGTGAACAACATAAATATATTAATCGACAGATTCTTGATAATCGATCATCGGATAAGGCCGACCTTCATGATGCATGCTCTGTTTTACTTTCTTTATAAATTCTTCACATTTTTTGCGAAATTCCTTTGCTTCTTCTTCATCATTATGATCTTCCTCTTCATCTACAACATTTGCTGTTATTTCATGTTCATCATCAACATCAACATGATCACCGTATGATCATCAACACCAAGCAAAATCCCACACTGTTTAATCTGTTTCACTTCCATTGCTAATTCATTATCATTGTGACCATAAAGAATTAATGAGTCACTATGATCATGTTCTTCCTCTAAGACCACAATATTTGCTACTATTTCCTGTTGATTAACATCAAGATTATCATCAACACCAACCAATATCCCACTCGGTTTCACTTCTGTTGCAGATTCTTGATCATTTTGAGCATAAAGATTCAACGAATCGCTACGATCTTGGATGCTATCTACTGATATCTTATCACATTCAATCATTTTTGCTTGTGGTTCTACTTGATTTGTAACAGAATCAAGAACCAAGAAGAACATAATACAATTGCAGAGCAAAATATGCAGTGTCTGTCATTGGTATCAAGAAAGTTAGTGAATTTCAAATCGAAAGATCGAAATCGAAAAAGGGAGAGAGTAAAGAGATCATGAATATGGTAATAAACATGAAGAGAATGTAAAAAGGTGTTTTTGAATTGTGGAGACTTCTCAATTTTCCTCTTGCTTCATCTGCTTTGTTCTTCATTGTTGCAGAGACTGTTGCCCTTCGTAAGTGTAATAATATGTGTGTAATATGTATGAATTGTGTATAAATATTTACATGTGTGTATTGTTATATTATATATATATGAGGGAAAGAGAGATGAAATTGAGAGAAAGTTTCAAGGGGAAAGTGATGTGAATTTGGTAGGGGAGGAGACCAAGACTTGGTCTTATTTTAAGTAACAAATAATTGTGCTGGAAGAAGTGTTGCAAAAACTTAAAAATAAAGAATTTAGATTTTATATATATTTTTTTTCATGAAAGAAAAAAGCAATAAGTAACAAATAATTGTACTAGAAGAATAGTTGTAAAAAAAGTTAGTTTTGTATGACTATGTAACTTTATAAAATAAATGTCTTCAAAGGAGAATATCTTAACTAACAGTAATAATAAAGTTTCCTTAATTTTATCATAAAGTCACATTTTTCTCTAGCTGTAAGATTGCCGAAGTTAACTCAAACTTTTTTATATAAATGTTAAAGTTTTTAAAGATGAATGATATAAATGATTTATGATAATTAGTTATTTTTTTATAAGTTAACATGAAGCAAGAGGTGATTGTAAAAATATAACTATTTATTATACTTAAGATTATAGGAAAAATATATTTAATCAAAATATTTAAGAAATATTATGGGCTTAACACGCGTTATTTTAGTGTTTTATATGAGAGGATATTTTAATTCTTGTGTCAAATACGTTAGTTCATCATATCATATGTTTTTTATCATTTGTTATTTGTATTCATTATTATGTTTTCGTTTTACGTCATTTTATATTATTATTGTAGTTGTTTTTATATATTATATAAATATTTATTTATCATTGTGTTTTACAATTAGATGTACACAATGATGTATTTCACCAATATATATTTTAAAACTCATAATGTTTAAGATAACCCAATTTGTTATTTGTCATTATTTTTTATAGATTACATAAATTTCTTGTTATCTATCATTGCGTTTTACAATAAGAAATATATAATAAAATTATTCCACCAATGTATTTCTTAAAACTCATAGTATTCATATAATACAATTACGATCAAAAAACACAATAATACATTATCATTGTGTTTTATATCATGTTGTATTATTTGGTAATTATTTTTAATATATCTGATTAATTAGTTATTATTTATCATTATTTATAATTACAAGAAATACACAACACTATTATTTCATCATTATATTTTTATATAAATTCATCATCATAGTATTCATAAAAACATAATAACTAACAAAAAGACATAATCAATTACACTAAAGACACAATAACATGCAAAAATCATATGAGCTTAAAAACATAAAAAATATTATTTTAAAACAATGATATTGTACTTGTTTTAAAATAATTTTAATAGTGTAAATTATATAATAAACAAGGCCGTATATAAAGTTATTAATGTTTAAAAAATAGTAAAAAAAAGTTGATATGCCTAAAATACTTTTGTAACAAAATTTTTCTTTACATTTTGATCTCAACCATTAGATCAAATGATTGATGGTTGATATTATTTCTTACACTTTTTATTTGAACCCTTCACTACTTATATAAGCATCTTAGGAGGATAAAATTATCATTTTAGCCATAATTTAAAAGATTTTAGCATGTAATTCATTTGAAAACATTTTTATAATTCCGAAATTACCATCTAAGCATGATGTACAAACATGTTAAGCATAAAATTTCATTTAATTCTTTAGCATTTGATGACTTAATTATCTATAAAAATTTTTCTTAAATTATTTGAATTCTAGACTCACAAACTTTAATTATAGAAATTAAATGGCCTAAAATATGTACAAACACAAAAACCCAACTATTCATTAGTTCTTTCTAAACTATAATATATATTATATATATTATATATATATATATATATATATATATATATATATATACACTACATACATATCTGTGTGTGTGTGTATATTATATGTATATCTATATATATATGTATATATAGTGTAATATATATATGTATATATATATATATATCTCTATATATATGTATATATGTATATATCTATATATATGTATATATGTATATATCTATATATGTATATATGTATATATGTATATATCTATATATATATATGTATATATGTATATATGTATATATATGTATATATATATGTATATATGTATATATTTATATATGTATATATATTATATATGTATATAGTATATATATATATATATATATATATATATATATATATATATATATATATATATATATATATATATATATATATATATATATATTGCAGGACCGGGTGAACGGTTATGCACTTTACAATACAACAACACAAAGAGGGGAGTGTGGAACAACACTTAACAATTCAAATGGGGAACTGGTAAACTCAGTTTAGAGAACTAAGAAACACAAGTGTAAATGAGACAAAAACAAGAACAACACACAAGTATTTGGTTTTCAAGGTTGATGTATATTGATCTCTAGTTCCTTACAAATGGTTTACAAAGTTCTACTTATAAGTAACAAGGACTAGAAATACTTATACTACAACCTACAGCCGGCCATACTTTGAAGATCAGCTGGATACATGATCTAGACAACAAAATCCATCAAGAGTCAAAAGGCAGATTGCCTTTTGACTAGTGACTATGACATACATAGCTCACATCCTAATATATTACAAAAAGGATAAAGTACATAAATTACAAAGTTACAGACTCAAGACCTCAATGTACAGTTTACCAAAAGCATGGACCTTTTCACCAACTCATGTAAGGTTGGTGACTTATCATAGTGGCAGCGGAGAGTGGTTCAGCTTTAGGTAAAAAGTACATCAGATAAAGTGTCACACCCCCCGCTGATAGCGGAAACACGGGGAATGCGAGCTAGACGGGATCGTCATAACACATGGTATGCAATAGAGTAGCAATAATAATAATATGATGACAAACGTGTCATGACGACACCCGAACACAATTGGAGACTTGTGTCGTGTATAGTCAATGTTCACGACAGCATAGCCATAAGCATAATGTAAATGATCATATAAGCATTAAGGGCAACTTGTAATGTAATATTCCCACAACTCGGGAACAAGTATACAAAAGACCATGTTCAAGCTTTACAAGAGTAATAATCACAAAATACATCCTAGGGTCTCCTCTAAAAGGCAGTACTCCTAGATCTTCAATTACCATGATCACTTGAAAAGAAATGCTCAAAAAGGTCAACATAATTGTTGGTGAGCTTCGCAGGTTTCAAGTAGTAAAAGATATTAATGATGAAAACAGTAAGTTCAATAAGCGTTACCGCGACTACACTTATGTATAGGCGGTTTACCGGTTTTAAGCGGCTACAGCCAATCCTAAACATCGGTTCCATATGGGAATTGATGGCTGAAAGGAAACATTCCTAAAGTTTAAATAGTTTATTAAGACATAGCAAGATCCACACAGCGCGTACGTATAGTTTATAACCAAACCAGTCCTTAGATCTCATTACCGGGATTAATGGTTATGCGAAAAGGTTTTCCATAGCATAATAAGTTTAATATGACGTAGCAAGATCCACACAGCGCATACATTAAGGTTACAACCAAACCAATCCTTAGGTCCTAATTACCGGGATTAATGGTTGTAGTGGATGATCGGCTTAGAAGAACCACACAGAGGAACCACACAGAAGACCACATAGCCGAGAGCATCCAAGGTCAATGGCATCCACATATAGCATCAATCAACACATAACATCAAGTAGTAGTGCATAGTAGGGTGATGCCACTAAGTCATACATAGGGGTAACATAGCACATAGTTCAAGTTTACATAGCAGCAATCACAAGATAAGCAAGTTAAGATACTCCTAGAATAGTAGCCAACTTCCACTAGGGAAGGTGCCTGAAATCAAGTTATATAGGTGAACATTCTTTTCCCCCAAGTAGAAAATGTTTAAAAAGGTTTGATGAGAGTAAAAAGGGGCCACGAAACTCACTGAATAGATGATAAGCACAACGATGAAGTATCCCAAGGGTTAGATGCTATGAACCGTCAAACACCTATTGACAGTTACTGACAAGCATTAATAATGATCATAAAGCATAAGATGATATCAATAGGCTCGGGCAGTTTCGGTTCGGTCGTGGGTAGTACACACACAAGCAGTCACACACATCTTAGACTAGATTATTTTAAATAATATGTGCCTGTTAGCGTTGACTTTAATCTTTGTGGTCAAGCTATGACACTTTATTAAATTACATTATCGTCGTGAGATCTCCGAAGTGGGGATCCATACGCACACACACATCATTAGTCATACAATAGGACCGGACGCACGACTGACACTCCTTTCGCACGAGTGGACTTTCAGTCGTACGAATTAGCTACTTTCGTACGATTGAACCTTCGTTCGTGCGACTAAGCACTCAGTCGTACCATGCAAGACTCAGTCATACGACCCAACCTCCATACACACGATTGGACCTTCATTCGCACGAATCAGCTTCATTCGTGCGATTGAACATTCATTCGTGCGATTGGCCTTTCAGTCGTACGACTCACACACAATCGCACTCCATTTCATCCGCATTGACTCAATCGCACGCACAGTCACTCGCATAGGCTCATTCGCACACACATTCAATCGCACACACCCATACGCCTGACTTAGTTGCACGATTTTCCCAATCGCACGGCTCAGTCGCATGACACACTCATACGCCCTACCCAATCGCACGACTCACCCCAGTCGCACGGCTCAGTTGGCCAGAAGGCCCAGTCACCCTGTGCAGCAGGTCGCGACTGCAGGAAGGTGCAGGGCGGCCTTCGGCTGCCCGAACACGAGTTTTACACCACCAAAACTTCCAGAACTCATATCCTAACATGTCTAGACGTGAATCACACACTGGAACACAACACACAAGCCCACACGACCTCATGTGCTCGGATGAACCCGAGCACCCGAAACCCTAGAAAACACAGCAGCTAAATCGAGCTAAAAACGAGGTAAGCGAGGTTATCTACCTGCTAGAAACGAGTATATACGATGACACTCAAGATTTGACGGTGAAAACGCGACAAACGGACCCGATTTCGGTGCTAGTTCGAGAGAGAGTGAAGAAGATGAAGAAGGAGCGATGAAGATGAAGATGATGTGAAGAATGGCTGGGAAATGGGTATTTATACCCAGCCTAGTTTCTCAAAATGTCAAGTTTAGTCCCCGCACTTTGCCCCCGGTTTCCCAAATTTTGTTTCGGTTGAAAACGTTATTTATTAGTCTTGTTTCATTAATGATAAAATGTCGTTAATGTTATTTATAAGTTAAAAATGATTTTTATTCGTGAGAATTATTTTAATATAAAAATGACGCGTTTAGTGTTAACGGGGCAATCTCAGTTAAGATTTCAAGGCGATGATGATTTAAGCTACGATAGCACACGCATAAGGTTAACTAAGCAACTAAACAGGCATAATATCCACATAGATGGGCCATAAAAGTGAGGGATGACCGACAACAAAATTAACAGATTACGTCAATAGACGGACCTTTGGTGACGGATGTCACAGTATCCCCCAGTTGAGGGAATTTCTTCCCGAAATTCAACTGGTGCTAGGTTGTCACACCCCCACTGATAGCGGAAACACGGGGAATGCGAGCTAGACGGGATCGTCATAACACATGGTATGCAATAGAGTAGCAATAATAATATGAGGACAAGCGTGTCATGACGACACCCGAACACAATTGGAGACTTGTGCCGTGTATTGTCAAAGATTACGACAGCATAGCCATAAGCACAACATAATGTTCACATAAGCATTAAGGATAACTTGTAACGTAAATTCCCACAACTCGGGAACAAGTGTTCAAAAGAATGTTAATTGTTTAGTGGACTGCAACAATGTACAAAATGTATGTTCAGTCTCAAAAATGCATCCTAGGGTCTCCACTAAAAGGCAGCACTCCTAGAACTTCAATTACCTTGATCACCTGAAAAGAAATGCTCAAAAACGGTCAACATAATTGTTGGTGAGCTTCGCAGGTTTTAAGTAATAAAAGATGTTAAGATGAAAGCAGTAAGTAAGTTTAATAAACCGCGACTACACTTATGTATAGGCGGTTTACTAGTTATAAATAGCTACAGCCAAACCTAATGTTCGGTTCCTCACGGGAATTGATGGCTGTAAAGAAAGTATTCTCAAAGCATAAATAGTTTAATAAGACGTAGCAAGATCCACACAGCGCATACGTATAGTGTATAACCAAACCAGTCCTTAGGTCCCATAACCGGGATTAATGGTTATATAAAAAGGTTTTCCATAGCATAATAAGTTTAACTTGACGTAGCAAGATCCACACAGCGCATACGTGTCAAGTTAAACATGACGTAGCAAGATCCACACAGCGCATACGTATAGGTTACAACCAAACCAATCTTTAGGTCCCAATTACCGGGATTAATGGTTGTAATGGATGATCGGCTTAGAAGAACCACACAGAAGAACCACACAGCCGAGAGCATCCATGGTCAATGGCATCCACAAGTAGCATAAATCAACACGTAACATTAAATAGTAGTGCATGGTAGTGTAAAACCCTATGTAACATACATAGGGTAACATAGCACATAGTTCAAGTTCATATAGCAGCAAACAGTCAGTATCATCATGTAACCCGGTTTGAGCACATTCTTAGTATACCGGGGATGCTTATGTATAGGGTCCTCCGCAGCATTCCCACCACATCCACGATATACATAGAATGATACCTAAACCAGTTACATGACATCCATTTATCCTTAGTATCAATCAACAAGTTTAGCAAGGTAAGTTACTCATATAAGTAGCAGCCAACTTCCACTAAGGAAGGTGCTTGATATTAAGTAAATAAGTGAGCATTCTTTTCCCCCAAGTAGAAAAATATTCGAAAAGGTTTTATAAGCGTAAAAAGGGGCCACGAAACTCACAGAACAGATGATAAGCACAATCGATGTAAGATTTCCTGGGATAAGATGCTAGGAACCGTCAAACACCTATTGACAGTTACTGATAAGCATTAGTAATGATCATAAAGCATAAGATGATGTTCAAGATTCGGGTAGTTCCGGTTCGGTCGTGGGTAGTATACACACAAGCAGACACACATACCTCAGACCTTATGTAGGTCCAAGCACTTAAAGATAGCCCTCATTGCCATGACATTCGAGTATCGACATTATTTCTGATGTTACTTCGTCAATACCAGACACTCAAAAGGGGAAACCACACATACACGCATCACACACAACACACAGGAAAACTCCACACAATGATTCTATTTACACGATAAGACCAGACGCACGACTGACACTCCATTCGCACGAGTGGACCTTCAGTCATACGAATTAGCTACTTTCGTACGATTGAACCTTCATTCGTGCGACTAAGCTTTCAGTCGTACCATGCATCACCAGTCGCACGACCCAACAGCCAGTCACGCGATTCAGCGTCCCTTCGCGCGAATCTGCTTCATTCGCGTGATTGGACCTTCTTTCTCGCGACAGGCCTCCGATCGCGCGATTCACACACGGTCGCACACAATCACATTCGCATGACTCTGTCGCGTGACAACTCCAGTCGCCCCACTTGGTCGCGCGACACACATTCATTCGCACCCACCGACAGCCGCGCGACATAACCGCACGACTTACCCATCGCACAGACACAAGTCGCACACACACCCAGTCGCATGCCCCATTCGCGCGACAATCCCATTCGCGTCGACAGGGGTCGCGACTGCAGGAAGTTGCAGGGCGGCCTTCGGCTGCCCGAACACGAGTTTAACCCACACAGAACCTCCAGAACTCATATGCTAACCTGTCTAGACAAGATGCACACTCAAAACGCGACATGCAAGCCCACACGACCTCATGTGCTCGGATGAACCCAAGCACCCGAAAACCCCAAAACACAGCAGCTAAATCGGGCTAAGACGAGGTAAGTGAGGTTATCTACCTGCTAGCAACGAGTATACACGATGACACTCAAGATTTGACGGTGAAAACGCGACAAACGGGTCGGTTTTTGGTGCAAAATAGAGAGAGAAATGGAGAAGGAGGTGAAGAGGAAGAAGATGAAGTAAATGGGGGCTAGGGCTGGTCTCTAAGTATTTATACCCAGCCCTAGTTTCTCAAAATGTCAAGTTTAGTCCCCGCATTTTGCCCCAGGTTCCCAAATTTTGTTTCGGTTGAAAACGTTATTAATTAGTCTTGTTTTATGATGATAAAATGTTATTAATGTTATTATAAGTTAAAAATGATTTTTATTCGTGACAATTATTTTAATATAAAAATAACGTGTTTAGTGTTAACGAGGCAAATCTTGGAGAAACGTCTTAAGATAACGACAAGTCAAGCAACGATAACACGCATATAAGGGCAACTAAGTAAAACAAATATGGTATCCACATAGATGGTTTATAAAATTGAGGAATGACTGACAACGAAGGTTAATCGATCACGTTAAATGACGGACCTTTGGTGACGGATGTCACATTATCCCCAGTTGAGGGAATTTCGTCCCGAAATTCAACTGGTGCTAGGTCTAATAGCGTCATCCTCGAATAGATATGGATATT
Organism: Flaveria linearis; assembly: GCA_024085815.1. Taxonomy (NCBI): domain Eukaryota; kingdom Viridiplantae; phylum Streptophyta; class Magnoliopsida; order Asterales; family Asteraceae; genus Flaveria; species Flaveria linearis. Next base: position 58,198,127 of record CM044014.1, on the reverse strand, counting down.
TAAGTCTCATATGATCTTCACGTTCCCATGTAAACTCTGGCCCTCGTTTAGAATTCCATCTTATACGAACGATAGGTATCTTGCTGCGCCTCAACTTTTTGACCTTTCGGTCCATGACCTCAATAGGTTCCTCCACAAAATGGAGGCTTTCATCAATCTTGATATCTTCAATAGGTACATGAAGTGATTCGTCAGCTAAACACTTCTTGAGGTTCGACACATGGAAAGTATCATGTACACTGTTAAGCTCTTGTGGCAACCGTAATCGGTACGCCACCGGACCGATTCTTTCTATGATCTCGAATGGTCCAACATATCTTAGGGCCAACTTCCCTTTCTTTCCAAACCGTATAACTCCTTTCCACGGAGAGACCTTAAGCAACACTCGATCCCCAACGTTAAACTCTAGCGGCTTCCGACAGTTGTCGGCATAGCTCTTTTGGCGGTCTCTAGCAGCTTTGAGTCTGTATTTGATTTGGAAGATCTTATCGGTGGTTTCTTGAATGATCTCGGGACCTGTTAGCTGGCTTTCACCAACCTCAGCCCACATACAGGCGATCTACATTTCCGTCCATACAATGCTTCAAATGGAGTGCATCCAATGCTTGTATGGTAGCTGTTGTTGTAAGAGAACTCAATCAACGGTAAATGAGTGTCCCAACTACCACCAAAATCGATTACGCAAGCTCTAAGCATGTCTTCCAATGTTTGTATAGTTCGTTCACTTTGGCCATCTGTTTGTGGGTGATAGGCAGTACTCATGTCTAATCGAGTGCCCATCGCTTTCTGTAACGTCTGCCAAAATCGTGAAGTGAATCGACTGTCTCGGTCGGATATGATTGACACCGGCACCCCGTGCCGTGTCACGACCTCTTTGATGTACAACCTTGCCAGCTTATCCATTTTATAGTCTTCTCGGATAGGCAAGAAGTAAGCGGATTTTGTCATTCGATCCACCACGACCCATATCGTGTTGTGTCCGCTTGGCGTTCTCGGGAGTTTGGTAATAAAATCCATAGTGATGTTCTCCCATTTCCACTCGGGAATTTCAGGTTGTTGCAATAATCCTGATGGTTTCTGGTGTTCAGCCTTGACCTTTGAACAAGTCAAGCATTTGCTCACATATATAGCAATATCTTTCTTCATGCCTGGCCACCAGTACAGCTCTTTCAGATCGTGGTACATCTTGTCTGCACCAGGATGAACAGAGTATCGAGTCTTGTGTGCTTCATCCAAGACTAGTGTACGTACACCTCCCCATCTAGGGACCCATATACGATCCACGAAGTAATGTACGCCGTCATCCTTGCGAGTCATTTGTTTATCCAACCCTCGGAATTCTTCTCCCGTAAGGTTCTCTTCTTTCAAGCCTCGTTTTGTGCAGTTTGAATCTGAGCCTTTAAATTGGTTTGAATAGTCAAACCTAGCGCTTGAGCACGTAATGGTTTCATGCGTTCTTTGCGGCTTAAAGCATCAGCTACCACGTTAGCTTTCCCGGATGATACCGGATTTTGACAATCGTAGTCGCTAAGTAGCTCTACCCAGCGTCGCTGTCGCATGTTAAGTTCTTTCTGATTCATGATGTGTTGAAGGCTCTTATGGTCTGTGTAGATGATGCATTTGGTTCCATATAGATAATGCCTCCATATCTTGAGTGTAAACACTACGGCACCCAACTCCAAGTCGTGAGTTGTGTAGTTCTTTTCATGCACCTTGAGTTGTCGCGAAGCGTAAGCAATTACCTTAACTTTCTGCATTAGTACACAGCCCAAACCTTGATGTGAAGCATCGCAGTACACTACAAAATCGTCAGTTCCGTCTGGGAGGGACAATATCGGTGCGTTGCACAACTTCTCCTTCAAAGTTTGGAACGCCTGTTCTTGTGCTTTCCCCCAATCGAACTTCTTGTCTTTCTGAGTCAACAAAGTTAACGGTTGGGCAATCTTGGAGAAATTGGCAATGAAGCGACGATAGTATCCGGCCAATCCCAAGAATTGTCGTATTTCTGAGGTGATTGGGGAGTATCCCACTTCTTCACAGCTTCAATCTTACCGGGGTCCACATGAATTCCATTTTCGTTAACTACATGACCCAAAACTTCACTTCTCGAAGCCAGAATTCACACTTCGAGAACTTGGCGAAAAGTTTCTCTTCCTTCAACAGTTCTAGAATTGCTTGGAGGTATTTTTCGTGATCCTCCTTCGAACGGGAGTAGATAAGTATGTCGTCTATGAACACGATCACGAACTTATCCAGATAAGACTTGCACACCCGATTCATTAAATCCATAAAGACAGCTGGTACGTTGGTCAACCCAAACGGCATGACCACGAACTCATAGTGTCCGTAACGAGTTCTAAATGCTGTTTTTGGAATATCGTCCTCGAATACTCTTAGTTGATGATAACCAGATCGAAGGTCGATCTTTGAGAAATACGAGGCTCCTTGCAACTGATCGAACAGGTCGTCGATTCTAGGAAGAGGATACCGATTCTTCACGGTCAGTTTGTTCAATTCCCTGTAGTCGATACACATACGGAACGACCCATCATTCTTCTTGACAAATAACATGGTGCTCCCCACGGTGAATGACTTGGTCGAATGAAACCTTTCCCAGTAGTTCCTGTAGTTGGCTTGACAACTCTTGCATCTCTGAGGGTGCTAACCGATACGGTGTCTTAGCTATCGTGTAGCTCCAGGAACTAGCTCTATACGGAATTCCACCTGTCGTGGAGGAGGCAATCCAGACAAATCATCAGGGAACACTTCCGGGTAATCCTGTACAATCGGAATGTCTGCCAATTTTGTCTCTTCTTCCTTCTTTTCTACCACGTGAGCCAGAAAGGTGTAACACTGCTTTCGTAGACCTTGGCGTGCTTTCATGCAGGAGATAAGCTTCAAGTTCTTTCCTGGTCGCTCTCCTTGTATTCTGAGTACTTCCCGTCTGACATGGGAATCCGCACTACTTTATCTCGGCAAACAATCTCGGCTCCATGCTTCGACAACCAATCCATCCCCACTATTACGTCAAAGCTCCCCAACTCGAAAGGTATCAAATCTATGTTGAAGACCTGGTCTTCTAACATTAGGGTGCAGTCCTTAATAATTTCCTCTGCCTGTTCAACCCTACCATTTTCCATTTCTACGGAGTAACTAGTTTCTAGTCTACTGGCACTCAAATCAAGCATTTGAACAAATCCAGATGATATAAAACTATTGTCTGCCCCAGTATCAAACAGTATAGATGCGAAGTGGTTATTGAGTAAGTGCGTACCCGTGACAACGTTCGGATCCTGACGGGCATCGTTAGCTCCAATGACGAAGGCGCGTCCCCGTGCAGCATTACCCTGGTTTCCTTGGCCTTGCACACCCACTATGGCCAGTATCTGCTGCTGGTTGTTTCCCTGCTGACCCGGTGCCTTGTTCAGTCGGGGGCGCATATTCCTGAAGTGATCGAGGGCTCCACACTCGTAGCAAGCCCTGGCATTCCCGGCGGGGTTAACCGCGTTGATGGGTGCCACCAGGTTCGGCGTAATTCTACAGTCCTTCGCTAGGTGCCCCGGGCGTCTACAGTTCAAACACGCCGACACGGCATTGCTGGGTGATGATGACGGTTGCACCTGTCACATCTCGGGTGCGGCCCAGCATATTCCTTCTTCCCTTGAGTCGCGGCCACAAAGTTTCTGGTCGTTTTGGCCCTCTTATCAAACTTTCCTGTACCGGACCGGCTCGATTCCCCAGCATCCTTCCTTTTCTCTGCTCCCTTACCTAGTACCCCTGTTCTTATCATCTCATCAGTGAGAGCGCCCGCTTTCAGAATAGCGCTCTGGATTGTAGGAGGAGCAGCTGCAGTTACCATTGCTCGGATTTGAGGCGCGAGTCCCCAAATGTACCTTCTATCCTCTTAGATTCGGGAGTGACTAGGTGTGGAACTAGTCTAGCCAGCTCGTGGAATCGGTCAGTATAAGCTGCGTGCCCTGCCCCCACCATAGCATGATTCCAGAACTCATGCTCAAGCTTCTGCATCTCGTTGAGAGGGCAGTATTCTTCGGTAATCAAGGCTTTGAATTCATCCCAGGTCATCTGCATCGCAGATTCCCTTCCCCTAGCTTGCACCTGGGTGTTCCACCAGGTTAGTGCTCTGCCCTGCAGTGAGCACGTAACATACTTGATCCGCTGGCTGTCGAGGCATTCACTGATGTCGATCACAGCCTCCATTTTCTCAAGCCATCTAATCAGGGCTATCGCCCCACCTTTCCCATCGAAATCCCGGGGCTTACAGGCCACAAACTCCTTGTAAGAACAGCCCCGTTTGGCGTTAGCAGCCCCAGCTTCATTACCTACTGTACCACCATTTCCAGTCTCCTGATTGCTTTCATTCCCAATCGGGTTCCCAGTATCCTCGTTTTCATTACCACCATCCCCGTGGGGGTGGTTTTGCTGTTGCAGGGCGTCGCTCACCTGAGCCACGATAGTTGGAATCAGGGCAGTCAATTGTTGAGCAATTAAGGCTGCCATATCAGGGTTTCCAGTCCCTTGGTTATTGCCAGAAGGGCCTTCATTTGCTATTGGAGGTCTACCCTGCCTTTGCCTCTGCCCCTCGGGGCTTCACTTCCGCTACTATTGCTGCGGGTAGATCTTCGAGGCGGCATGTTCTATTCATATAAGAGGCAACAAATAAGATTTAGTCACCTTAAGATACACAAGTACTCCACTTGTCAAGTTCCAACGTCTCATGTTTCGGTCAGTCAAGATCACTATGCAGCCCATTTTAAGCATATTCTCGGTATATCGGTGGTGTTTATATATAGGGTTCCCCGCAGCGTTCCCACCATACCCACGATGTACCGAGAATGATGCCTAATCCGGTTACATGACATTCGACCTTCCTTCACACCTATCCATAATAATCCATCAAGTCAACTGAGAGCCAAACATGTAATCACGTATAGTCTAGCGGAGGTTGTCTATCTCGCGTCCTTGGGAGGACTCAGACATGGCCTCCTCGGGTCGGTCTCTCAGTATATGAGGTCAAGCGCGATGTATGATCTGTGAAGATATCTTCGGGTCTCAATACCCGAATTTTGGCTATGATAACTTGGCGCACAGAGGGAATGGAAGATCCAATAGGAAGCATCCATAGGGGTCGAGCACAAGGGCTCAAACACAAGGTGAAGATCACATGACAGTAGGATAATCGAACATGTAAAGAGGAACACATACACGAGATATATAAATGCACACAAGCTTAAGCATGCAAATCTACATGAAGGTTCCTAGGTTATAGTCTAGGTCAAGTGTAATTGCCTAATTCTCTATAACCAATGGCTCTGATACCAGTCTGTCACACCCCCCGCTGATAGCAGATACACGGGGAATGCGAGCTAGACGGGATCGTCATAACACATGGTATGCAATAGAGTAGCAATAATAATATGAGAACAAGCGTGTCATGACGACACCCGAACACAATTTGAGACTTGTGCCGTGTATTGTCAAAGATCACGACAGCATAGCCATAAGCACAACATAATGTTCACATAAGCATTAAGGATAACCTGTAATGTAAATTCCCACAACTCGGGAACAAGTGTTCAAAAGAATGTTAATTGTTTAGTGGACTGCAACAATGTACAAAATGTATGTTCAGTCTCAAAAATGCATCCTAGGGTCTCCACTAAAAGGCAGCACTCCTAGAACTTCAATTACCTTGATCACCTAAAAAGAAATGCTCAAAAATGGTCAACATAATTGTTGGTGAGCTTCGCAGGTTTTAAGTAATAAAAGATGTTAAGATGAAAGCAGTAAGTAAGTTTAATAAAAGTTACCGTGACTACACTTATGTATAGACGGTTTTACTAGTTATAAATAGCTACAGCCAAACCTAATGTTCGGTTCCTCACGGGAATTGATGGCTGTAAAGAAAGTATTCTCAAAGCATAAATAGTTTAATAAGACGTAGCAAGATCCACACCGCGCATACGTATAGTGTATAACCAAACCAGTCCTTAGGTCCCATAACCGGGATTAATGGTTATATATAAAAAGGTTTTCCATAGCATAATAAGTTTAACTTAACGTAGCAAGATCCACACAGCACATACGTGTCAAGTTAAACATGACGTAGCAAGATCCACACAGCGCATACGTATAGGTTGCAACCAAACCAATCTTTAGGTCCCAATTACCGGGATTAATGGTTGTAATGGATGATCGGCTTAGAAGAACCACACAGAAGAACCACACAGAAGAACCACACAGCCGAGAGCATCCAAGGTCAATGGCATCCACAAGTAGCATAAATCAACACGTAACATCAAATAGTAGTGCATGGTAGTGTAAAACCCTAAGTAACATACATAGGGTAACATAGCACATAGTTCAAGTTCATATAGCAGCAAACAGTCAGGATCATCATGTAACCCGGTTTGAGCACATTCTTAGTATACCGGGGATGCTTATGTATAGGGTCCTCCGCAGCATTCCCACCACATCCGCGATATACATAGAATGATACCTAAACCAGTTACATGACATCCATTTATCCTTAGTATCAATCAACAAGTTTAGCAAGGTAAGTTACTCATATAAGTAGCAGCCAACTTCCACTAAGGAATGTGCCTGATATTAAGTAAATAAGTGAGCATTCTTTTCCCCCAAGTAGAAAAATATTCGAAAAGGTTTTATAAGTGTAAAAGGGGCCACGAAACTCACAGAACAGATGATAAGCATAATCGATGTAAGATTTCCTGGGATAAGATGCTAGGAACCGTCAAACACCTATTGACAGTTACTGATAAGCATTAGTAATGATCATAAAGCATAAGATGATGTTCAAGATTCGGGTAGTTCCGGTTCGGTCGTGGGTAGTATACACACAAGCAGACACACATACCTCAGACCTTATGTAGGTCCAAGCACTTAAAGATAGCCGTCATTGCCATGACATTCGAGTATCGACATTATTCTGATGTTACTTTGTCAATACCAGACACTCAAAAGAGGAAACCACACATACACGCATCACACACAACACACAGGAAAACTCCACACAATGATTCTATTTACACGACAAGACCAGACGCACGACTGACACTCCATTCGCACGAGTGGACCTTCAGTCATACGAATTAGCTACTTTCATATGATTGAACCTTCATTCGTGCGACTAAGCTTTCAGTCGTACCATGCATCACCAGTCACACGACCCAACAGCCAGTCACGCGATTCAATGTCCCTTCGCGCGAATCAGCTTCATTCGCGCAATTGGACCTTCTTTCGCGCGACAGGCCTCCGATCGCACACAATCACATTCGCATGACTCTGTCGCGCGACAACTCCAGTCGCCCCACTTGGCCGCGCGACACACATTCATTCGCACCCACCGACAGCCGCGCGACACAACCGCGCGACTTACCCAATCGCACAGACACAAGTCGCACACACACCTAGTCGCATGCCCCATTCGCGCGACAATCCCATTCGCGTCGACAGGGGTCGCGACTGCAGGAAGTTGCAGGGCGGCCTTCGGCTGCCCGAACACAAGTTTTACCCACCCAGAACCTCCAGAACTCATATCCTAACCTGTCTAGACAAGATGCACACTCAAAAACGCGACATGCAAGCCCACACGACCTCATGTGCTCGGATGAACCCGAGCACCCGAAAACCCCAAAACGCAGCAGCTAAATCAGGCTAAAACGAGGTAAGTGAGGTTATCTAGCTGCTAGCAACGAGTATACACGATGACACTCAAGATTTGACGGTGAAAACGCGACAAACGGGTCGGTTTTTGGTGCAAAATAGAGAGAGAAATGGAGAAGGAGGTGAAGAGGAAGAAGATGAAGTAAATGGGGGCTAGGGCTGGTCTCTAAGTATTTATACCCAGCCCTAGTTTCTCAAAATGTCAAGTTTAGTCCCCGCACTTTGCCCCCGGGTTCCCAAATTTTGTTTCGGTTAAAAACGTTATTAATTAGTCTTGTTTTATTGATGATAAAATGTTATTAATATTATTTATAAGTTAAAAATGATTTTTATTCGTGATAATTATTTTATATAAAAATGACGTGTTTAGTGTTAACGGGGAAATCTTGGAGAAACGTCTTAAGATAACGACAAGTCAAGCAACGATAACACGCATATAAGGGCAACTAAGTAAAACAAATATGGTATCCACGTAGATGGTTTATAAAATTGAGGAATGACTGACAACGAAGGTTAATCGATCACGTTAAATGACGGACCTTTGGTGACGGATGTCACATAGGTCCAAGGGCGTCATCCTCGAATAGGTGTGGATATTTGAGTCTCATCTGATCTTCACGTTCCCATGTAAACTCTGGCCCTCGTTTGGAATTCCATCTTACACGGACAATAAGTATCTTGTTGCGCCTCAACCGTTTGACCTTACGGTCCATGACCTCAATAGGTTCCTCCACAAAATGGAGGCTCTCATCAATCTTGATATCCTCAATAGGTACGTGAAGTGATTCGTCAGCTAAACACTTCTTGAGGTTCGATACATGGAAGGTATCATGTACACTGTTAAGCTCTTGTGGCAACCATAATCGGTACGCCGTAATCGGTACGTGAAGTGAAGTGATTCGTCAGCTAAACACTTCTTGAGGTTCGATACATGGAAGGTATCATGTACACTGTTAAGCACTTGTGGCAACCGTAATCGGTACGCCACCGGACCGATTCTTTCTGTGATCTCGAATGGTCCAACATATCTTGGGGCCAACTTCCCTTTCTTTCCAAACCGTACGACCCCTTTCCATGGAGAGACCTTAAGTAACACTCGATCCCCAACGTTAAACTCTAGCGGCTTCCGACGGTTGTCGGCATAGCTCTTTTGGCGGTCTCTAGCAGCTTTGAGTCTATCTTTGATTTGGAAGATCTTATCGGTGATTTCTTGAATGATTTCGGGACCGTTAGCTGGCTTTCACCAACCTCAGCCCAACATACAGGCGATCTACATTTCCGTCCATACAATGCTTCGAACGGTGCACAACCAATACTAGTATGGTAGCTGTTATTGTAGGAAAACTCGATCAGCGGTAGATGAGTATCCCAACTGCCACCAAAATCAATAACGCACGCCCTCAGCATGTCCTCAAGCGTCTGTATCGTTCGTTCACTTTGGCCGTCTGTCTGGGGGTGATAGGCTGTACTCATGTCTAATCGAGTGCCCATCGCTTTCTGTAACGTCTGCCAAAATCGTGAAGTAAATCGACTGTCTCGGTCGGATATGATTGACACCGGTTCCCCGTGCCGTGTTACGACCTCTTTGATGTACAACCTTGCCAGCTTATCCATTTTATAGTCTTCTCGGATAGGCAAGAAGTGAGTGGATTTTGTCATTCGATCCACCACAACCCATATCGTGTCGTGCCCACTTGGGGTTCTCAGGAGTTTGGTAATAAAATCCATAGTGATGTTCTCCCATTTCCACTCAGGAATTTCAGGTTGTTGCAATAATCCCGATGGTTTCTGGTGTTCAGCCTTGACCTTTGAACAAGTCAAGCATTTGTTCATATATATAGCAATATCTTTCTTCATGCCTGGCCACCAGTACAGCTCTTTCAGATCGTGGTACATCTTGTCTGCACCAGGATGAACAGAGTATCGAGTCTTGTGTGCTTCATCCAAGACTAGTGTACGTACACCTCCCCACCTGGGGACTCATATACGATCCATGAAGTAATGCACGCCGTCATCCTTGCGAGTCATTTGTTTATCCAACCCTCGGAATTCTTCCCCCGTAAGGTTTTCTTCTTTCAATGCCTCGTTTTGTGCAATTTGAATCTGAGCCTTTAGATTAGTTTGAATAGTCAAACCTAGCGCTCGAGCACGTAATGGTTTCACACGTTCTTTGTGGCTTAAAGCATCAGCCACCACGTTAGCTTTTCCCGGATGATACCGGATTTCACAATCGTAGTCGCTAAGTAGCTCTACCCAGCGTCGCTGTCGCATTTTAAGTTCTTTCTGATTCATGATATGTTGAAGGCTCTTATGGTCTGTGTAGATGATGCATTTGGTTCCATATAGATAATGCCTCCATATCTTGAGTGCAAATACTACAGCGCCCAACTCCAAGTCATGAGTTGTGTAGTTCTTTTCATGCACCTTTACTTGTCGCGATGCATAGGCAATTACCTTATCTCTTTGCATTAGCACACATCCCAACCCTTGATGTGAGGCATCGCAGTATACCACGAAATCATCAGTTCCGTCTGGGAGGGACAGTATCGGTGCGTTGCACAACTTCTCCTTCAATGTTTGGAACGCCTATTCTTGTGCTTTCCCCCAATCGAACTTCTTGTCTTTCTGAGTCAACAAAGTTAACGGTTGGGCAATCTTTGAGAAATTCGCAATGAAGCGACGATAGTATCCGGCCAATCCTAAGAATTGCCGTATCTCTGAAGGTGTCTGGGGGGTATCCCATTTCTTCATAGCTTCAATCTTGCCGGGATCCACATGAATTCCATCTTTGTTAACCACATGACCCAAAAACCTCACTTCTCGAAGCCAGAATTCACACTTCGAGAATTTGGCGAAAAGTTTCTCTTCCCGCAACAGTTCCAGTATTGCTCGAAGGTGTTCTTCGTGATCCTCTTTTGAATGGGAGTAGATAAGTATGTCGTCTATGAATACAATCACGAACTTATCCAGATAAGCCTTGCACACCCGATTCATCAGATGCATAAAGACAGCTGGGGCGTTGGTCCATCCGAATGGCATGACCAAGAACTCATAGTGCCCGTAACGAGTTCTAAATGCTGTTTTTGGAATATCGTCCTCGAATACCCTTAGCTGATGATATCCAGATCGGAGATCGATCTTAGAGAAATACGAGGCTCCTTGCAACTGATCAAACAGGTCGTCGATTCTAGGAAGAGGATACCGATTCTTCACGGTCACTTTGTTCAATTCCCGTAGTCGATACACATACGGAACGACCCATCCTTCTTCTTGACAAATAACACCGGTGCTCCCCACGGTGAATGACACGGTCGAATGAAACCTTTCTCCAGTAGTTCCTATAGTTGGCTTGACAACTCTTGCATCTCTGAGGGTGCTAACCGATACGGTGTCTTAGCTATCGGTGTAGCTCCAGGAACTAGCTCTATACGGAATTCCACCTGTCGTGGAGGAGGCAATCCAGACAAATCATCAAGGAACACTTCCGGGTAATCCCGTACAATCGGAATGTCTGCCAATTTTGTCTCTTCCTCCTTATTTTCTACCACGTGAGCCAGGAAAGTGTAACACTGCTTACGTAGACCTTGGCGTGCTTTCATGCAGGTGATAAGCTTCAAGTTCTTTCCCGGTCGCTCCCCTTGTATTCTGAGTACTTTCCCGTCTGACATGGGGATCCGCACTACTTTATCTCGGCAAACAATCTCGGCTCCATGCTTAGACAACCAATCCATTCCCACTATCACGTCAAAGCTCCCCAACTCAAAAGGTATCAAATCTATGTTGAAGGCCTGGTTTTCCAATATTAGGGTGCAGTTCTTAATAATTTCCTCTGCCTGTTCAACCCTACCATTTGCCATTTCTACAGAGTAACTAGTTTCTAGTCTACTGGCACTCAATTCAAGCATTTGCACAAACTCAGATGATATAAAACTATTGTCTGCCCCAGTATCAAACAGTACAGATACGAAGTGGTTATTGAGTAAGTGCGTACCCGTGACAACGTTCGGATCTTGCCGGGCATCATTAGCTCCAATGACGAAGGCACGACCCCGTGCAGCATTACCTTGGTTTCCTTGGCCTTGAGCACCTGCTATGGCCATTATCTGCTGTTGGTTGTTTCCTTGCTGAACCGGTGCCCTGTTCAGTAGGGGGCACATATTCCTGAAGTGATCGAGGGCTCCACACTCGTAGCAAGCCCTGGCATTCCCAGCAGGGTTAACCGCGTTGATGGGTGCCACCAGGTTTGGTGCTACCTACAGTCTCTTGCTTGATGCCCCGGGCGTCTGCAGTTCAAACACACCCGGCACGAAGCTGCTGGAGGATGATGAAGATTACACCTGTCACATTTCGGGTGCAGCCTAGCGTATTCCCTCTTCCCTTGAGTCACGGCCACAAAGTTTCTGGTCGTTTTGGCCCTCTTATCAGATTTTCCAGTGCCAGACCGACTTGTTTCCCCAGTCTCCTTCCTTTTCTCCGCTCCCCTACCCAATACTCTTGTTCTTATCATCTCGTCAGTGAGAGCGCCCGCTTTAAGAATAGCGCTCTGGATTATTGGAGGAGCAGCTGCAGTTACCATTGCCCGGATTGAGGCGCGAGTCCCCAAATGTATCTTTCTATCCTCTTAGATTCTGGAGTGACTAGGTGTGGAACTAGTCTAGCCAGCTCGTGGAATCGGTCAGTATAAGCTGCGTTCCCTGCCCCTACCATAGTATGATTCCAGAACTCATGCTCAAGCTTCTGCATCTCGTTGAGAGGGCAGTATTCCTCGGTAATCAAGGCTTTGAATTCATCCCAGGTCATCTGCATCGCAGATTCCCTTCCCCTAGCTTGAACCTGGGTGTTCCACCAGGTTAGTGCTCGGCCCTGCAGTGAGCATGTAACATACTTGATCCGCTGGCTGTTGAGGCATTCGCTGATGTCGATCACAGCCTCCATTTTCTCAAGCCATCTAATCAGGGCTATCGCCCCACCTTTACCATCAAAATCCCGGGGCTTACAGGCCACAAACTCCTTGTAAGAACAGCCCCGTTTGGCGTTAGCAGCCCCAGTTTCATTACCTGCTGTACCACCTTTTCTAGTCTCCTGATTGCTTTCATTCCCAATCGGGTTCCCAGTGTCCTCGTTTTCATTACCACCATCCCCGTGGGGGTGCTTTTGCTATTGCAAAGCGTCGCTCACCTGAGCTACAATAGTTGGAATCAGGGCAGTCAATTGTTGAGTGATTAAGGCTGCCATATCAGGGTTTCCAGTCCCTTGGTTATTGCCAGAAGGGCCTTCATTTGCTATTGGAGGTCTACCCCTGCCTCTGCCTCTGCCCCTCGGGGCTTCACTTCCGCTACTGTTGCTGTGGGTGGATCTTCAAGGCGGCATGTTCTATTCATACAAGAGGCAACAAATAAACTTTAGTTACCTTAAGATACACAAGTACTCCACTTATCAAGTTCCAACGTTTCATGTTCCGGTCAGTCAAGATCACCATGCAGCCCATTTCAATCATATTCTCGGTATATCGGTGATGTTTATATATAGGGTTCCCCGCAGCGTTCCCACCACACCCACGATGTACCGAGAATGATGCCTAATCCGGTTACATGACATCCGACCTTCCTTCACATCATATCCATAATAATCCATCAAGTCAACTGAGAGCCAAACATGTAATCACGTATAGTCTAGCGGAGGTTGTCTATCTCGCGTCCTTAGGAGAACTCAGACATGGCCTCCTCGGGTCAGTCTCAGTATCTGAGGTCAAGCGCAATGTATGATCTGTGACGATCTTTTCGGGTCTCAATACCCGAATTTGGTTATGATAACTTGGCGCACAGAGGGAACGGAAGATCTAATAGAAAACATCTCATAAGGGACGAGCACAAGGGCTCAAGTACAAGGTGAAGATCACATGGCAGAAGGATAATCAAACATGTAAGGAGGAACACATACACGAGATATATAAATGCACACAAGCTTAAGCATGCAAATCTACATGAAAGTTCCTAGGTTATAGTCTAGGTCAAGTGTAATTGCCTAATTCTCTATAACCAATGGCTCTGATACCAGTCTGTCACACCCCCGCTGATAGCGGAAACACGGGGAATGTGAGCTAGACGGGATCGTCATAACACATGGTATGCAATAGAGTAGCAATAATAATAATATGATGACAAACGTGTCATGACGACACCCGAACACAATTGGAGACTTGTGTCGTGTATAGTCAATGTTCACGACAGCATAGCCATAAGCATAATGTAAATGATCACATAAGCATTAAGGGCAACTTGTAATGTAATATTCCCACAACTCAGGAACAAGTATACAAAAGACCATGTTCAAGCTTTACAAGAGTAATAATCACAAAATGCATCCTAGGGTCTCCTCTAAAAGGCAGCACTCCTAGATCTTCAATTACCATGATCACCTGAAAAGAAATGCTCAAAAAGGTCAACATAATTGTTGGTGAGCTTCGCAGGTTTCAAGTAGTAAAAGATATTAATGATGAAAACAGTAAGTTCAAAAAGCGTTACCGTGACTACACTTATGTATAGGCGGTTTACCGGTTTTAAGCGGCTACAGCCAATCCTAAACATCGGTTCCACATGGGAATTGATGGCTGAAAGGAAACATTCCCAAAGTTAAATAGTTTATTAAGACGTAGCAAGATCCACACAGCGCGTACGTATAGTTTATAACCAAACCAATCCTTAGGTCCCATTACCAGGATTAATGGTTATGCGAAAAGGTTTTCCATAGCATAATAAGTTTAATATGACGTAGCAAGATCCACACAGCGCATACGTTAAGGTTACCACCAAACAATCCTTAGTTCCCAATTACCGGGATTAAAGGTTGTAGTGGATGATCGGCTTAGAAGAACCACACAGAGGAACCACACAGAAGAACCACACAGCCGAGAGCATCCAAGGACAATGGCATCCACATATAGCATCAATCAACACATAACATCAAGTAGTAGTGCATAGTAGGGTGATACCACTAAGTCATACATAGGGGTAACATAGCACATAGTTCAAGTTTACATAGCAGCAATCACAAGATAAGCAAGTTAAGATACTCCTAGAAAAGTAGCCAACTTCCACTAGGGAAGATAACTGAAATCAAGTTATATAGGTGAGCATTCTTTTCCCCCAAGTAGAAAATGTTTAAAAGGTTTGATGAGAGTAAAAAGGGGCCACGAAACTCACTGAATAGATGATAAGCACAACGATGAAGTATCCCAAGGGTTAGATGCTATGAACCGTCAAACACCTATTGACAGTTACTGACAAGCATTAATAATGATCATAAAGCATAAGATGATATCAATAGGCTCGGGCAGTTTCGGTTCGGTCGTGGGTAGTACACACACAAGCAGTCACACACATCTTAGACTAGATTATTTTAAATAATATGTGCCTGTTGATAGCGTTGACTTTAATCTTTGTGGTCAAGCTATGACACTTTATTAATATTACATTATCGTCGTGAGATCTCCGAAGTGGGGATCCATACGCACACACACATCATTAGTCATACAATAGGACCGGACGCACGACTGACACTCCTTTCGCACGAGTGGACTTTCAGTCGTACGAATTAGCTACTTTCATACGATTGAACCTTCGTTCGTGCGACTAAGCACTCAGTCGTACCATGCAAGACTCAGTCATACGACCCAACCTCCATACACACGATTGGACCTTCATTCGCATGAATCAGCTTCATTCATGCGATTGAACATTCATTCGTGCGATTGGCCTTTCAGTCGTACGACTCACACACAATCGCACTCCATTTCATCCGCATTGACTCAATCGCAAGCACAGTCACTCGCATAGACTCATTCGCACACACATTCAATCGCACACACCCATACGCCTGACTTAGTCGCGCGATTTGCCCAATCGCACGGCTCAGTCGCGTGACACACTCATACGCCCTACCCAGTCGCACGACTCACCCCAGTTGCACGGCTCAGTCGGCCGGAAGGCCCAGTTGCCCTGTGCAGCAGGTCGCGACTGCAGGAAGGTGCAGGGCGGCCTTCGGCTGCCCGAACACGAGTTTTACACCACCAAAACTTCCAGAACTCATATCCTAACATGTCTAGACGTGAATCACACACTGGAACACAACACACAAGCCCACACGACCTCATGTGCTCGGATGAACCCGAGCACCCGAAACCCTAGAAAACGCAGCAGCTAAATCGAGCTAAAAACAAGGTAAGCGAGGTTATCTACCTGCTAGAAACGAGTATACACGATGACACTCAAGATTTGACGGTGAAAACGCGACAAACGGACCCGATTTCGGTGCTAGTTCAAGAGAGAGTGAAGAAGATGAAGAAGGAGCGATGAAGATGAAGATGATGTGAAGAATGGCTGGGAAATGGGTATTTATACCCAGCCTAGTTTCTCAAAATGTCAAGTCTAGTCCCCGCACTTTGCCCCCGGTTTACCAAATTTTGTTTCGGTTGAAAACGTTATTTATTAGTCTTGTTTCATTAATGATAAAATGTCGTTAATGTTATTTACAAGTTAAAATGATTTTTATTCGTGACAATTATTTTAATATGAAAATGACGCGTTTAGTGTTAACGGGGCAATCTTAGTTAAGATTTCAAGGCGATGATGATTTAAGCTACGATAGCACATGCATAAGGTTAACTAAGCAACTAAACGGCATAATATCCACATAGATGGGCCATAAAAGTGAGGGATGGTCGATAACAAAATTAACAGATTACGTCAATAGACGGACCTTTGGTGACGGATGTCACACAAAGCATGTAATATAAAAGTCTTCGGAAGAAATCTGTCTTCAATGGTTGGCTTCGGAAGACTTTGTCCTTGAAGCTTCGGAATACTTCATCTTTTGGCTTTGTAAGATATTGGTCTTGGCTTCGGAAGATTTCACTCTTAGAATAATTTCTAAGGCAGTGTGAAACTTCCGAAGCCTTCCACTTCAGTACACTTATGCATGCATGCAGGAGAGACTTTGAGTGTTTAGGTTGCATCAGTCTTATTAATAACCTTACAAACTCCCCCTAGGCTGATGCTACCAAAACACTTAAAGACTTCAGATGTTGACAGTCCTTATTATGATGATGACCATCCCTTTCTTCATGAGATGTTCAGGATCACTCAGACTCTCATAGTATCTTCTCATGTCAAAGAGATCATATAGAGGTAGATTGAACATATCCTGCCATGTATAGACATGTTCAACACCTTAATCTCTTATGACATGCCATCTTTCTGGATTTATGGTGTATGTCCAAGATAAGATGGGTCTTCCTGATGCCAGAGGAGCTGCTTGAATTGGAGTAGGTGGGGCATCCTCTTGTTGCACATCCTCATGATGTTCTGACTCATCCTAAGGTTTGGAGGTGGATGTTTCCTTCTTCTTCTTCTTTGACTTTGGTTTGGAAACCATCCTTTTCCTCCTCTTTGAACTTTTTAATTGAGAAGACTGGCCTGCAGCACCTGATTGATCTTCTTTGTCTTTCTCAATTGGGTCTTCCTCTCTCACATGTTCAGATTGAGAGGGGATAGATCCCTGCTATGGATCAGAAGTGAAAGCTTGCTGAGGTTCAGCAGGAGGTTTAGGTTGTGTTGTCTTAGGTGTTTCAACCTTAAACTCCACTTCCTGAGGGACCTGACTTGGTGGGGAGTGTAAGTCAACAAGTTCACCTCTTTAGATCTTCTACTTGATTACCCTGATGTGCTCATCCATGGTGGATAGTGACATGGGACCAAGTCTCCTTCTGGAGAATCCATAAGCTTCAAGAAGCTCATCATCTTCTGCCTATCATCAGACTTTTTCAAGTTTTTATGGATGATGGCTCTTGATTTTACAGATTCTTACCTTAACTTCCTTTTGGTGATCTTTCTTTCTTTGGCTACATAAAGTTCAAGTTGTTTGAGGTACTCAAACTCAATGTAGTCAAAGGGTAAGGGAAGAAGAGTATCATCTTGATAGAGGTCTGTGGCACTCAGGTAGTTGATCATATTGATCCTATCCTTTTCTTTGTCTACCTGAGGTTCTTGTGGTACCACATCCTCTTATTCATGAGTTTCTTGAACTGGTGAGAGAGTAGGCATATGCTTATAGAGTCTCTTCTGTCTTCTTTCTTCTTTGATTTTCAGAAATAGCTCTGCATCCTCTTCTTCTTTTCTCTCTTTTGATAGTTTCATGTCAGCCAGTTCATTTAACTCATCTAAGGGGAGAGAAATGATATTATTAATATCATAGTTCCTGGTCTGCAAGTAATTGATCCTAACTGCCTTTAACTCATCATCCTGAGTATTTGGTCTGGGGGCAGCCCTGATAGCACTTCCCATGAGTCTTATAGACCCAATAGAGAACTTTCTCCCCTTAGCTTCCTATTTCTCTCTCTCTCCTCCTTCTCAAACTCCTCAGAAGTTAATTTTCTTTTCCCTTTGTCACTCACAGACCTTTGTGACTCAGGGTGGAGAGAGCTTTAGCCTTCATTGCTTGGTGTAGCTTCCAAGCTCTGGCCAAAGAGAGGTTGAGATGCACCTTCACCAGCAGGTGTCTCATTGGTGAGACAGGGCTCTGAGGTTCTACCACTGGGCCTTCTGTCAAGGTTTTCCCTTTGAAGCTAATCTCAGGGTCTGCCTCAACATCCAGTTGACCGATGGTATTGCCTGATTGCCTTTGTCTTCTCCTAAGGCTAAACTCTGCAGTGTTCCTATCTCCCTGAGGAACTCCCAGGTTCTGTGATTGTAATGACTTCCTCTCCTTTTTCGTAGCATCACCCTCTTGCACAGGTGAGCTAGGAGTTAGGTCAATTACATCCACAGGTTTTTATGTTCCTGGTTGAGCTCCTCTTAAGGGTCTCCCAGCTAGTTTTTCCTTGAGATGAGATATCTCAAGTTGCTGATCATTGACCCTGTGTTGCAAGGTAGTCACTTGAGATTCAAGATGACTAACCTTGGAGACTAGATAGGTGCATGTTTTTGACAATTTTTGCACCTTTAGTCTCATATTCCCCTCATCTTCATCAGAAGAATCACTGGGGAATGAGAGAATTAGACCAAGGTCCTCTTCCTCATCACCAGCATGGTGTTCTTGGCTGCTGGATTTCCTCTGCTCAGTGATGACTTCAGTTGAAGTGTCAATGGGCTGAGTTGCCATGGTTGAGGTCTGAATGATGTAATCACTTGCTGAAGTGAGAGCCTCTTCCATATGGATATCCTGAACAGGTTCAGAAGTATCCACCTCAGTGATAGGTGACTGATGTGGGCTAGGCCTAGGTGACTCAAGAGCACTCATCTCCATTTGAGGAGTGGTGTAGTAGGAAGACTCATGGTACTCACTGGCATCTAAGTCCTTATCAGTATAGAAGTCAAGGTTGGGAATTGGTTGGTTTAAGTATAAAGGTTGGGGATGGTAGCTATCCCCTGAAGGTTGTTCACTTGAGTGTTGAGACTCAGAGTGAAGGCTTAAGGTTGTTGGTCTTGTGATCTCATCAGGCTGAGCATGAGGAACGTCAGCACTGATCCTTGAAGTAATAGGAGTGGTTTGCTCCTCAGGGGAAGTGGGAGCTCCAGTGTCCACTTCCTCCTGTATAGGTGAGTATATACGTGCCTGCACAGACTCAATAGCTTGTGCAGGGGTTCGTTTGTGTTTTCTTTGGTAGGTGAGGGTGATTAGTGGTTGTTTTGGTGGTTGGGATGTAGAAGGTGTGGGTTCAACACTAGCTTGTGTTGCTAGGTTTTCTCCTTGAGCAATGAGCTCTAACATTTTTGGGACAAGGGCTATTTCTACCCTTAGAAGCCAATAGTTGGCTTCTTTAAGGTTTTAAAGATGTCGGGCTTCATCAGTCCCAATTTAAGAATATTACATGTTTCCCTCAACTATGAGCCCAGTTCACAGTTGAGAATGTATTGAACATATCTAGGAAACATGTAATACTTTAAGGAGTCTAAGTTTGCTATCAGATTTGTATAAACAAATTGAGAGTGCCTGAACTTGACCCCCTGAACCATTCCATGCACTATGAAGAAGAGATCTTTAGGAATCTGGTCCCATCCTCCATGCTTGTTGGACAAGCTATGGATGACCACATGAAGTAGGTACTTCCACTTAGATGAGACCTTCCTTTCCTGAAGGTCTTTACAGAAAAATCTCCTTCATAGCCCATCTGCTCAAAGGAATGATTTACATCTTCCTTTGGGAAGAACACCTCACCTTCTTCATCACCCAGCAGAAGATGAGTATCAATGATGGCCGGAGTGATGAAGATTGTTCTCCCCTGCACTGTGGCAGACAGTGCCTTCTCCCCATCCATAATGACCTCCTGGCAGGTCTTCCAGAACTCAAGCAAATGATCCTCGTAGAGAGGAGGATCAATGGTAAGGGAGGTGAAGTAGTTAGACAAAGCCAAGAATTGGCATACCTCTGAGAAATGTGGATCTTTCTTAGAGTTTAACATTGCAACCTGATTGTGTTGCCTGTGTAACTTCATAGAAAAATCAGGGTCATTTCGTCTGTCAAGGTTGGCCATTTTAAGTAAGCTTAGAGGTGAAGGAAGGATGAACGAAGGCGATTTCAGAGAGAAATCTAGAATTTAGGTTTGGAGAGAAGATGAAGATGATAAAAAGAGGGGGGAACCAATAGGGTTTATATGTGAAAAGGATTTGAGATAAAGTTAATGAAAGAGGATAAACTTTGAAATCCGGAAGACGGTCCCACCTCTGAAAAAGTAGTTTGCTTTTTGCTCAAAAAGTGGTTTTCTTGGAAATCGAAAATCTTTCGAAGGTAAATTGTCTTCAGAAGTTTTAACGAAAAAGCTTCCGAAGCCAAAATGACTTCAGAAAAATTTCTCAAAGAGTTTTGACAAATTTGCTTTGGAAAAGAATTTTAAACTGGGATGCTTTGTTCAACAAAAACAAAGCTTCCGAGAGTTAATTTCCTTCGGAAGAAAAAATGGTCCTTGAAAACATATAAGTGCCTAAGATAGTGTTAAGCTTCAGAAGATATTTCAGAAATTTCTTCCGAAGGCAAATTTTACTTAGACGGTTATTTGTCTTGATGATATATTTTCTTCTGAAGATAAAATCATATCTTCCGAAGGATCAAGATTTGTCAAAAATCTAATAAAAACTCTTCAAAAAGTTTTTATGCATAGAAAACATAAGCTTATGAAGGTGATAGACTAGACAACTTAGGACACAGATTTTTAAGAAATAAAATGAATTAGTTTTAAGAAAAAGCTACTCAAAGTTAATCATCCCAATAGCTGATATAAGATACTAAAATCTCTGTTCATCAAAGCCTTTTGTGAACAGATCAGCATATTGTTAATTTGTGTTAAACTTAACTAGTTTAATTATTCCCTTTTCAAAATTAGCTCTAATTAAATGATACCTGATATTTATATGTTTTGTCCTTGAGTGCTGCATAGGATTCTCTGTGATAGAGATATCACTGTTGTTGTCTATGTGAATGGGAGTCTCCTTGAAGTTTAAACCATAGTCAAGCATCTGATTCTGAATCCAAAGCACTTGAGCACAGCAGCTTGCAGCAACAATGTATTCAGCTTCAACAGTTGATGTAGAGACACATAATTGTTTTTTGCATTGCCATAAGACAACCCTTCCACCAAGAAACTGACATCCCCCAGATGTAGACTTTGCAGTCATATTGCAACCACCATAATCACTATCTGTATATGCATACAGATTGAAGTTAGAATTCTTGGGATACCAAAGACCAAGTGTTGAGGCACCTTTGAGGTATCTTAGAATTCTCTTGACAGTGATGAGGTGAGACATCTTGGGGTTAGTTTGATATCTTGCACAAATATATGTGACAAACATGATATTAGGCCTGCTAGCTGTAAGATACATAAGAGACCCAATCATAGCCCTATAAAGGTGTTCATCGACACACTCCCCCTCAAGATCAGGCCCAAGAGAGTGGTTTCTTGCTATGGGTGTCTAAGCAAACTTATAATCAGTCATTTTGAATCTTTTGAGTATGTCCTGAATATACTTTGACTTACTTATGAAGATTCCATCATCAATTTGCTTCACTTGAATTCCCAGAAAGAAATTGAGTTCCCCCATGACACTCATTTCAAATCTGTCCTTCATCAGCTTCTCAAAGTTTTTGCAGAGCCTTGGATTAGTTGAACCAAAGATGATGTCATCTACATACACTTGAACTAGCAGTAAGTCATTTCCCTATCCGTTGATGAAGAGAGTTCCATCTATAGTACCCCTTCTGTATCCATGCTTATAGAGATACTGAGATAAAGTCTCATACCACTTTCTTGGTGCTTGGTGTAGCCCATAGAGAGCCTTATCAAGCTTGCAGACATAATTAGGATGATCAGGATCTGCAAAGCCAGGTGGTTGTTTAACATACACCTCTTCATCAATCACCCCATACAGAAAAGCACACTTGACATCAAGTTGATAGACCTTGAAGTTCTTGGATGTAACAAATGCCAAGAATATCCTAACAGCTTCTAGTCTTGCTACAGGAGCAAAGACATCAGTGTAGTCAATTCCTTCTTCTTGTGTGTATCCTTGAACAACTAGTCTAGCTTTGTTTTTTATGACAATACCTCTATCATCTTTCTTATTCCTAAATACCCATTTGGTTCCTATAGTAGTCTTCCCAAAAGGAAGACGACATAGGTTCCAAACCTTCTGTCTTTTGAATTGAAGCAGCTCCTCTTGCATGGCTTCAATCCAACTTCCATCCTTCAGAGCCTCATCAACTTTCTTGGGCTCTATCTGAGACAAGAAACAAGAGTGAAGACAAACATTTGCTTCATGGGTTTGTCCTCTTGTTCTTACCCCAGTGTCAACATCTCCAATGATGTTTGTGGTAGGATGAGACTTGTGAATCCTTAGCTGAGGGATCACAGCAAGTTGCTGAGAGAGATCTAAATTAGAGAAATTTAGATCTGGCATAGATGCTTTTTCCAACACTTCAACACATTTATCAAGAGAAACTTGATCCAATGAGTGTGTGACATCATTGATATGTTCATCTATGGAGTGGTTATCAGCATCAAGAAATTCTTGATCACTGTCACCACCACCATCATTTTCTTCTGCATTTGAAGTTTCTTTGTTTGTCAGTTGAGCCTCTAAGCTGGAACTTGAAGGCATCTCAGATGTATCAGCAGAATTTGTCATTGTTTTGCTGATAGAAACTTCATTTGCTGAAGTAGTTACAACTGGAGTTGAAGATGTGTAACTTGAATGTATTCTTAGCTCAAATCTTAGATCAGGATCACCTGGAGGTAAAATATCTGTAGACCCTAAAACATTCTCACAAGATTTGTTAAAACTAATCAAGATCAAATAGCAATCCGGACCAGAACCTTTCACACTGGGAGTGTGCTCATTGAAAGTCACATTGGCTGACTCCTCAACTACTCTAGTTCTGAGATTGTATACTCTATAAGCTTTAGCTTGAGAAGAGTATCCAATAAAGTGTCCATCATCTGATTTCTCAGCAAACTTGGAAATTTGATCTTTGGTATTTAATATGCTGCATGGACATCCAAATGACCTGAGAAACTAATGAAAGGTTTTCTCTTATGCCAAAGTTCATAAGGAGTCTTACCATGAGTCTTAACCACTAAAACTCTGTTCTGCACATAGCAGGCAGTGTTGACTGCTCTACCCAGAAGGTGATAGGCAGTTTAGAGTCAGATAACATAGTTCTTGCAGCCTCAATCAGTGTCCAGTTTCTCCTCTCAGCAACACCATTTTGCTGAGGAGTCCTGGGAGCACTGTATTGTCTTGTAATTCCCTTTTTATCACAAAATGTGTCAAGGATTTGGTTCTTAAATTCAGTTCCTTGATCACATCTTATGTTTTTGACCTTGTGATCACATTGATTCTTAATTCTTAAGATAAAATTCTTTAGAATCTCAGGGGTCCCATCCTTAGTTCTAAGAAAGAAGACCCAAGTGAATCTTGTAAAGTCATCTGTGATCACCAGACAGTAAGAGGTCCTTCCTAGACTCATTACACTGGTGGGGCAAAAGAGATCCATATGTAACAAGTGTAGGGGTGTAGTGATGGAGTTTCTTTCCTTAGGCTTGTGAGATACCTTATGTTGCTTCCCTTTCAGGCATGCAACACAATGGTCATCACTTGTAAACTCTTTCTTTGGCATTCCAGTTACCAAATCATTTTTAATCAACTTATTCATGTTTTTAAAGTTTACATGGCACATTCTTTTATGCCAAAGAAAAGACTCATCACTATTGGCTTTAGATAGAAAGCATGAAACTTCTCCTGAGGGAGATGTTTCTTGCAAGTCCATCTTATACATGTTCCCTCTCCTGGGGGCTCTTAGCAGGATATGCTCATGTGTAATAATCACCCCAGGCTTTAGAACAATACACTCATGCTTAGTAAAGAGCATGTTATGACTCTGATCACAAAATAAGGATACACTCAGAAGATTGTACCCAAGCTCCTTGACAAAGTTTACCTTCGCAATGTTGAGCTTACCATTTGTGACTTTGCCCCTTCTAGTAATGTAACCTCCTTCATCTCCTCTAAAGGCAACTGGCCCTCCATCAATCCTTTCAAAGTTATGGAGTAGTGACCTATTGCCTGTCATGTGCCTGGAACAGCCACTATTAATGATCCAGACATTTTTGTTTGTCTTGAGCTGTTTCCTGCATAAAGAGAATGATTAGTTACATTTGGAAACCCAAGCCTTATTGGTCTTGGGCTCATCAAAGAAAGTAGAAGGTAATGAAACAGTAATAGATCCTACAGTTGTGCTTTGAGGATCTCTTGCTATTGTTGATGGAGAATTTTCAGTCACTTGGTCTTTTCTTGACTTCCACACCACCTTTGAAAGTTTGGACTTGACCTTCAACACTTCGGAAGCTTTTGAGACTTCGAAAGTTTTGATGACTGGACCTTCGGAAGATCCTGCTAACACTGTAGCAGACTTCAGTGCTTCGGAAGTATTCATTTCTTCTGAGGCCAAATTTTATTCCGAAGGCAATTTTCCACTTGTCTTCTTCTTTTCTTTAGAGCTTCCAAAGGAAACAGATTTTCCTTCCGAAGCTGAATTCTTCTTAGATCTCCTAGGAGTCTCTTTCTTGGTCACATGAAGAGTACCTTTTGGATTGTATGGACAATCCTTAGCAAGATGAGAAGTACTCTCACACATAACACATTTCATCTTTTTCTTCCCAAGATTTTTCTTCTAAGAACAAGGCTGACTTTGATCACATCCCTTCTCCACCTTCATCTTTGCAGATGCTGAGATAGTTCCTTTGGGCTGAGGACTATTCTTGGAGTTGGATGGTTCAGGCTATGTAGCAGTGGTACACAACGGATCAACCTTCTTCTTGATGTTGAGATGATTTGAACATGAACTAGAACTCTTAGTAGAAGAGTTAAGGTTGATGTCTTCAGTCTTAACCATGTCAAACCCTGCAGAAATAAAGATTTGTTTCTTTTTGAGTTGAAAGTGGCCTTGATCTCTTGAGCCCTCCTAGCATTTCTCTTGCTCTTTCTGATCAAGTTCTTCTTCATAGATTTGGTCATCCCAGGCTTCCTGCTCTCCTCAGAAAGATAGTGACCCTTCTTAGAATCCTCCTCTTCACTCTTCTTAGAGGAATTCTTCACTACCACTTCTTCATCCTCTTCACTCAAGGGGTCTATGTGAGGAAGCTCATCTTCACAAGTTCCACACCTAGGTGATCTTACAGACAAGATTTTGTATGGAAGGCCTATCTCACTAGATCACAGTCCCTGCTTATTTTGATAACAGACTTTTGCATGCAAGGATGAAGATATGATGTTCTTCAAGGTCTCTTCTTCAAGAACACATTTCTCTACCTTGGCTTTGCTGCTCACAAGCTCAGCCTAGCATTCAGTTAACTTAGTTATGAGATCCTTGATCTGAGTTCTGTAATTTGTATGCTCATGTTTTAAAACTAAAATTGTTTTCTCTAAGTCCTCTATCTTTAACTTATAATCATTTTCAGTCTTTCTAACATCAGATTTCAAGATGTTCAAGGACTCAAGATCAGATCTCATCTCTAAGTTATAGGACCTGTATCTATTGATTTAGCAATACATTCAGGAGTACGAAGATGGTTCAATACCTTGGTTTCATCATGATCAGTTGTCACACCCCCGGGCCCAGGTAGGGTGGGACGTCACAGATTAGCAACAACATATATGGCAGCGGAAACAAACCATTATAAGAGCTCAAAGGGAGAGAACATCACATGTCATTTAAAGTTTTAAAAGACACCGGGCTGGAAACAGATCCAGCCCCAAATGTTTACATGTTCTACATAATTTAAATAGTCATAGTATCACATTGTTCAAGTCACAAATTGGTCACACACACAAACAATGCCATGGTCTCGGGGTTGAGTCTAAGTCGTCCATAAGCTAAGAGTCTTCACAGGTTACCTGAAACATGCTCAAAAGAAAAGAGTGTCAACTAAAAAGTTGGTGAGTTCAAGCGCTTAAAGTTTCAAAAAAATAAAAGGAACTACAATAGTTCACAGTAAAGGTTTTAGAATCCAGTGTGATAGTTTATAAAAATCTCATTCGATTTTAATAACATCGTTTTTAGTATCAGTCATTGTGGGGTATCACAATCAACCCTGCACTTGGTCCCCGGCTGGCCTCTTCTAAAGTTATGTTGTACCGGATATTCCCGTAGGAAAGGACCAAGCCTCAGAATAGTGAACCATTCCTGCTAGGATGGCTCACCGTAGTATCTTACTAAAACCTGTTACATGCCACAAACGACCCCTCAGGATCTCAGTGGGGTACCTCCCTGTAGCGGGAGCCACTGTGCGTGGGGGATTCCCCAAATAGATCTATTCACGTAAGAACAAGCGGTTCACAAAAGAATTAATGATCGTGACAAAAAGTCTCAGCAGGTATTCAAAAAGTCGCACATACTAGCATCAAGTAAGCACAAACATAGTTCATAGAACAAGAGATCGTGCAAAACGGTAAACAGTATCACACATAAGAATTTTAGTTTAAAGGAGCATGCTTCATCCCCAAAACAAAAGTAAAAAGGGGGACACGAGAACTCACCTTAGGTATCAAGCAACTAGAAATTCTTCGTGTGCCGGGAATAGCTCAAGTCTAGCACCCTAATATGAATATATTAAGTGATTAGCTACTGCTCTAAGCCTATTTAAGGAGTAACAATAGTGTCTAAGACTTAAGTAGACGGTTTCGGTTTTGATTCGATTAGGTTTGCGTAAAAAGTTTCCTTTTATGGAAAGTTAAGGTTTCTCATACAATTAATGATTTTTACATTACTAAGTCCAGAATGTATGATAATTATGCTAACAAAGTGACTATAGTGCTCATTGGGGTCGATTAGGAAGTGTAACCAAATTTTACAGTTTAGCCCCTAAAGTTTCAGAATTGACAGTTTCTACCCTTAAGTTTGGTTTCTTGTATTAAATGGCCTTTATAACCAAAAATCAGTTTCAAGAACTTAATATAACTTCATTTTAAGAATATATACTCAAATTTTCAGTTCATGGACTCGGTTTCTAAAATAGCGTTTAACGTTGCCGGTTACGGTAAAACCGAACGTTTTAAAATGGTTATTTATGAGTTTTCACCTTTTTGGAGTCTAAGTCCAGTAGATATTTCTTAAAATCATTTTTATGGGTTTCAAACCTTTTATTATAAAAATTTGTCTCTAAAAGTGGAAAGGCTCGTTTTTACGTTTAAACCGTTAAAACGCGTTTTTAGTCGGGTTTGACCATTTTAAAGGCTTGTTTGACCACCCATTTTACCTTTGAGGTTATTTATCTATTAACATACTGGAAAGTAATGATTTTTATAAGTTTTAACATTTAACCCATTTATCATAGAATTTTCCTTAAAAACGCCTTTCGGCTTACACCCGGTTTTACTTAAAATCCATTTAAATTATCTTTTGACCACTAAAACTTTCCATTGACTCCAGAACACTTTATTTATCCATTTAGAACCTGTAAATTCTCTTTAAAACGTTTATGGTCCATGTTTTCCATTTTTAAGTCATTTTGACACGTTTTTCGGGTCCCGAAAGTGACCAAACTAGGCCTAAACACATTTTGTCCTTTGTTCAGAGGTCAAGCCATGTTACTAAACTTAATATGCACCAAAACTTACTGAAATGACAGTCCCAAACGTTGCCTAGTTGTTCTATACATCCATGGACTTTAAAACATGAAGAAAGTGTCATAAATGACCATTACACATGTGTAAATCCTTGTAACTTGAGTTTAACCATTACTTTAACTTTATCTAACTTAGAAATCAGATTATTAGAGTGTCTTAAAAGTTATTTTGAGCAGATTAAAACCCTTGTCTAAGAGGTTTTTCAAGAAATGACTAAAAGAGTTCATTACTAGTAGAATGGAGCATTGTTCAAGGTGTAAAGCTTACTTTCACCACATGTAAGTGGTGTACACCCTTGGGGACTTCAAAAACAGGTTTTTTATAGTCTTAGAACCCATTAATATGCAGGTTAGACGTTTGGTTTTGAGAGGTTACAAGATTCACAAGTGCATGGTGACAAAAACACCAAAAAGAGGGTTTTCAAGGGGGTAAATCGGATTCTACCCCTTGGAATGAGCATTATAACGTGTGGTATACCTTCAAGGACGTGGGGAACTCCTCAAGAAAAAAATTTAGGTGAGATGTTTCTGCTACAACAAGAAAAAGATGGGTTTTTAGGTGAAAAATGAAGACTAGCTTAAGAAATGACCAAAACCGACACATAGAGCTTACACTTGATGTAACTCACGATTTGGAAGGTGTGGATGGTCGTGATGGCTGTAATATTCTTGGAGGAGTCTGGAGAAGCTCGAACAAAGGCTGTAACTTCAAGTATTGCACGTTCAAGGCTTCAAAACATCATCCAAAGTCCACCCTTGTTGCGGTTTTGCTGCTGGCCGATTATGGCAGCTTGTTTCTCACGATTTGAGGGCTGAAATGAGAGGATTTTTGGAAGAGAAGGAGAGTGTTTCATATGAGGATTTCGTGAGTGAGAGAGAGAAGAGTGAAATGGTGAGTCTTGCAAAGTGAACCTTGCATGAAGAGGGAATGGGTGTAAGGAGAAGGTGGAGTTGTGTAAGAAAGAAAAAATTCTCATTGGTGGCCATGGGGGGTGGCCGAATCTTGGCTTGTCCCTTGTGCCATTTTGAATTTCAATTTTAATTAATTATTGTAGGGTAGGTTTTATAAAATGGTAGTATTTTTGGTGGTATAAGTTGTTAGTAATTTGACTAAGTGTTATGCATGGTAATGCATACTTAATTCCAAAAATTTCAAGTGTGTGTGTGCACACATATATTTTAATTGTTTCAATTGATATTCTTAATTCTAGCTAGGGTGACTAATTAATATTCCCGGGCACGAATTTTTCTAAAATGGCAAGACTTAGTATGACTAATTTCGCGTAAATCACATAGAATCATAAAAATTATCAAATAAAAATTAGTGATTCTAACACTCTTGATATAATTGAATTGTTTCCATTATTAGTACTTATAAGACGGGATATGATGCAATTAAATTAGGGTTTAGAATAGTGACCTTGGGACCGGTTGTCACATTCTCCCACCGTTTTGGAAATTTCGTCCCGAAATTTTAACTTCGCTTAGCATTGGTACGGGTGGGTTTAAAGAGTTGCGGGAAGTTCTTCCTCATCTCGTCTTCATGTTCCCAAGTGAATTCCGGCCCTCGTCTCGAGTTCCATCTAACCTTAACCTTGGGTATGCGGCTTCGTCTGAGTTGCTTGACCAAGCGGTCCGTGATCTCTATAGGTTCTTCCACGAAGTTCAGCTTATCATTGATTCTTGTCTCCTTCAACGGTAGTTCCAAGGTTTTGTCTACCAGGCATTTCTTCAAGTTTGATACGTGGAAGGTGTCGTGTATATAACTCAATTTCTGAGGTAGTTTAACTTGTAAGCCACAGGACCAATTCTTGCTAGTATTTCGAATGGTCCAATGTATCGTGGGCTTAACTTGCCTCTTTTTCCGAACCTCACGGTTCCTTTCCACGGTGCTACCTTCAGCATTACCCTATCACCTTTCTGAAACTCTAACGGTTTCCGTCTTCTGTCAGCGTACTTCTTTTGACGATCCCTGGCCGCCCGTAGACGTTCCTTGATCTTGAAAATCTTATCAGTGGTCTCCAATACGATGTCGGGTCCCAATACTTGACTATCACCAATTTCATTCCAACTCAAGGGTGACCGACATTTCCTACCATAGAGAGCCTCATACGGAGCAGCATTGATACTTGCATGGTAACTGTTGTTATAGGAGAACTCCACCAATGGAAGGTGATTATCCCAGTTCCCACCAAAATCAATTACGCATGCCCTCAGCATATCTTCTAGGGTTTGAATAGTCCTCGCTTTGACCGTCAGTTTGCGGGTGGTACGCCGTACTTAAGTCCAGACGGGTTCCTAAGGCTCGTTGAAGTGATTTCCAGAAACGCGAAGTAAAACGACTATCACGATCAGAGATTATTGATAGTGGCACACCATGCCTAGCCACTATTTCACTGATATACAGTTGAGCCAATCTTGACATGTCGTAGTCTTCCCGAATTGGTAAGAAGTGAGCTGATTTGGTTAGTCTGTCCACTACTACCCAAATAGCATCATGTCCCCTAGACGTTCTGGGTAACTTGGTAACAAAGTCCATCGTGACGTTATCCCACTTCCATTCCGGGATTTCTGGCTACTGTAACGTCCCTGATGGTTTTTGATTCTCAGCTTTTACCATGGCACAGGTTAGACACTTACTGACATACATAGCGATTGACTTCTTGATTCCAGGCCACCAGAAAAGTGCCTTCAAATCCCGGTACATTTTATCACTCCCAGGGTGAACTGAATACCTAGACTTGTGAGCTTCATCGAGAATCACCTCTCGAATTCCCCCATGTTTGGCACCCAAGTTCTCCCTTCGCACTTATATGTACCATCAGTTCCCATTTCAAATCGCTTTTCCATTCCCGTTAATCCTTCCCCTGCTAGATTTTCCTCCTTTAACGCTTCGCCTTGAGCTTCTTTCAGCCTTGCGACTAGGTCTGTGTACACACTTATCCTTAAAGCTCGTACACGAAGAGGTTTTTCTCTCTCCTTTCTGCTCAAAGCATCTGCCACCACATTGGCCTTTCCGGGATGATAACGGATTTCACACTCATAGTCGTTTAACAGCTCAACCCATCTTCTTTGACGCATGTTTAGCATTTTCTGGTCGAGAATGTGTTGCAAACTTCGATGGTCAGTGTAAATGATACACTTCGTGCCATAGAGGTAGTGCCTCCACATTTTGAGAGCAAACACCACGGCACCTAATTCCATTTCGTGCGTAGTATAGTTCTTCTCGTGATCATTTAGCAGTCTAGATGCATAGGCAATAACCTTGTTGCGTTGCATTAGCACGCAACCTAACCCTTGACGCGAGGCGTCACAATAAACTACGAAGTCTTCGACTCCTTCTGGAAGGGCCAAAACAGGTGCACTGCATAGTTTTTCCTTAAGCGTCTCGAATGCTTCATCTTGCTCGGATTCCCATACAAAGGCTTTGTCCTTCTTAGTCAGTGAGGTCAATGGTTGCACAATTCGTGAGAAGTCCTTTATGAATCGTCGGTAGTATCCGGCCAATCCTAGGAATTGCCTAATCTCAGTGGGAGTCTCAGGAATTTTCCAATTCTTTATAGCTTCAATCTTGGAAGGGTCAACTTGAATTCCATTCTCATTCACTACATGCCCTAAAAATTGGATCTCTCGCATCCAAAATTCACATTTAGAAAATTTGGCATATAGTTGTTCATTCTTGAGTAACTCAAGGATCAGTCTGAGATGCTTCTCGTGTTCTTCTTTATTACTGGAGTAGATCAGAATGTCGTCGATGAACACAATCACAAACTTGTCAAGATATGGGCGGCATACACGGTTCATGAGATCCATGAATGCTGCTGGTGCATTAGTCAGTCCAAAGGGCATGACTAAGTACTCATAGTGCCCATACCTAGTTCGGAAAGCCGTTTTGGGTATGTCTTCTTCTCTTATCTTCAGTTGGTGGTAACCGGATCTCAAATCTATCTTGGAGAAGTAGCTTGCTCCTTGAAGTTGATCGAATAGGTCGTCTATTCTCGGGAGAGGGTACCGGTTCTTTATAGTCAACTTATTTAACTCCCGGTAGTCAATGCACATGCGTAAGGTGCCATCCTTCTTTTTCACAAATAGCACCGGAGCACCCCATGGAGAGACACTCGGACGTATAAATCCCTTGTCCAATAGTTCTTGAACTTGCGTCATCAGTTCCTTCATTTCAGGAGGGGCGAGTCGATACGGCGCTTTGGCTACCGGTGCAGCGCCAGGCAGCAAATCTATTTGGAACTCAACTTGTCGATTCGGGGGAAGTCCCGGTAGGTCTTCCGGAAACACTTCTGGGTATTCAGAAACTACTGGGATATCTGAAATCTTCTTCTCCTCTTTGGTCTTCATCACGTAGATGATGAAAGCCGAGCATCCCTTCCTCAAGCTCTTGGTAGCTTTTAAATGGGATATCATAGGGCATAAGGTGTTACTCCTTTCTCCTTGCACCACTAACTTTTCCTTGTCGTTCAATGGTATCTTGAGTAGGCGTTCATCACAAACAATTTTGACTCTGTTCTTAGCTAACCAGTCCATGCCGACAACCACATCAAATCCCCCTAACTTAATGGGCATCAGATCTATCTTAAATGCATGTCCATTTAGATTTATTGAGCAATCTTTGATGATTTCATTAGTTTCTAAAATATTACCATCAGCTAATTCGACGGTAAACGTATCGGCTAAGGTACACGTAGCTAAGTCAATCGAGGATCTAAAAGCACTAGAGATAAAACTGGCAGTCGCTCCAGTATCAAATAAAACAGTAGCAGGATGATCGTTTACAAGAAACGTACCATTAACCACATCGGGTTCCTTTCGGGCTCCAGCTGGATCCATCACAAAAGCTCTTCCCTTGGGCTTATTAGGTCGGTTGTCCTTGTTTCTTCCTAACTTGGGGCATTTGTTCCTCATATGCCCGGGGTCCCCGCACTCATAGCATTGTTTTCCAGGCTCGTAGGTACAGTCTTTAATCAGGTGACCAGGTTTCTTGCATCGATAACAAGGCATGGGATTGCACTCCCCTTGGTGATAAAGCTTGCATTTATCGCAGAAGGGGCTTGTGCCCAGATACAACCTCCTTGCCTTTCCACCATGGTCATTTCGTCTCGCTTCTTCTCTAGGCTTCTTGTTTGAATCGCTGCTGCTGCCGACCATCTTCCTAGTATCAACCAACTTCCTCTTTTCTTCCACAACCTTCTTCTTGTCCTCAATTTTCCCATATTCAATCCACCCCACTCTAACTAGGTCGTCGGTCAGACTACTGGTAAGGTCGACCGCCGCCTGTATGGTTGTAGGCCTGGATGACCGAACCATGCCCCTTACCCTTGGGTGTAACCCCCAGATGAAGCGGGCCACGCCCTTGGATTCGGGCATCACCAAGTGTGGTACCAGTCGGGACAATGCAAGGAACTGGTTGATGTATTCGGTGTAGTTCGGACCCCTCATCTCCAAACTCAGAAAGCTAGCCTCCGGTTTCTCTAGTTGGTTGATCGGGCAGTACTTGTTGGTGATTAGCTCCCTGAACTCAGACCAGTTCATCCTTCCCACGGCATCCCGGCCTCGAGGCTGGATGATGGTTTTCCACCACTCAAGTGCTGGTCCCTTGAGAGATTGAGAAGCAAACCTCACCATGTGTTCCAACTTGCATTCACTGATGTCAAACACAGCTTCAATTTCGTCCAGCCATCTATAGGTTTCAATTGCACCCTCGGTGCCATGGAAGTCATTTGGTTTGCAAGCCATGAATGTTTTGTAGGAGCACCCTTTCCTCATAGCTTCAGATTCTTCGTTGTTGGCAGCCCCAGTACCACCTCCGGCGTCATCCCGGTCAGCATTGATTTGAGCAATGATGGTTGGTATAGCGTTTGCAATCTGCTGTGCCACAAGATTTCCATCCTCTCATCGTTTCCTGAGTTAGCATTCTCCCCGGCGGGAGTCCCTGGAGAAGTAGGTGGTTGGTTTCTGGTTCGCCTTGCTCCTTCATGACGACCTTGGTTTGCTGCTTGCCTTCCGATGTGTGTTCCTCTTCTGGTAGGCATCCTGGTAGTACTACAGATAAAGTCGTTTTAGCATCTCATAAATTTGTTTCGAATAATCTATGCATCAATTCCCTACAAGGCTTCCCTAATACAAAGAGAGGATACGGTGTATAATTGCACACAACTTAACAAGTTCCACAGATTACCATTTTAAACAGTTTAAGCAGTCATACAGTATAACATGGCCCAACACCA
The DNA here is from genome assembly GCA_024085815.1 of Flaveria linearis. NCBI lineage: Eukaryota > Viridiplantae > Streptophyta > Magnoliopsida > Asterales > Asteraceae > Flaveria > Flaveria linearis. Next base: position 58,164,011 of record CM044014.1, on the reverse strand, counting down.
TGAATAAACAACACATGACAGACAATCATAAATGTTTCAACAACATTGCATCACACAAATCAGTTCAAAATAAGACAAGGTTCATAGTTTCAGAGTCTAGCTCTTACAAATTGGAAGGTTCCATCACCCCCATAGATAATAATAGTTTCTCAAATAGATAGATTGTTTCTCAGATAGTTTTGGCAGCCTACTGCCATGTATCCTTAATACCAGATGCATCACCCCTGCCATTTCTTCTTCAACCAGCCGAACCATCCCGAGCTTTTCTTCTTCTGCTCTTTCTCCAGGCGCTGGACATTGTGAGTTGCCATCATTGCTTGGAATTGGGCAGATTGGGAGGTCCACGTGGCGTGTTGTAAGGTCAACTCATGACGCTAGATAGTCCTCAGTATCTCACTCAAGGTGGGGTCTGATGGGCCAAAGTCCCTAGCCCACCGGCTAGACTGGGAGTGCTGGTCTCCAGCGAACACGCTAGGGCCATCATGCATGACATGCCTAGATGGCATCCAGTACTCATCATAAGGTAGACGTCTAGGTGGTGCGAGCATAGAGGGTGCTGGTGTGGGGTCCTATCATGAGGAGGTGGAGGAGGAGGCATCCTAAATGAAAAAAAAGGACCTGGCCTAGTACTCTTCCTAGGTCGAGTAACTACACGGGTACCCCCGCTCCTAATGGGTGGAATAGGTGGGAGAGTGGGTGCTGCTACATGTGGCGAGTTGGAGCGCGTCCGGCTCCTGACAGGTGATGTATGTGATGACTCCTCGGACGGCTCAGTGTCGTCGGAAGTCGCGGATAGCCACCCTGGGTGTCCACATCTCCGCAGGTACGCCTCGTACTCCGTTTGGGGCTTCCTCCTCAGTGTCCTAACAGGGGCAATCTCATCAACTGGATGTGCGGGTGCCTTACCTCTTTCAGCCATAGTAGTTTCCTGTAGAAAGACATCATGAGTAAGTTGGTTTCTCATAGCTCATGATAGTCTTAATAATAATAATATACTCATAGTACTAGTGATGGCATTAGTATCAGGGATCTCTTTGTATCCCTTATCCATGATGTTAGAATCAATTGTTTCTCATAATAGTGTCAGGCAAAACATTTCATATATAAAAAAATTAATTTCAAATCCCCAGTCAAAAATAGATTTCAAGGTTAATCAGCATCAAACAGAAAGGTCCAACTTAACTTAGAGGTCCATGATGGAAATTACACGCCCGATAAATTCATGATTACGTTGATCAGGCGTAATCATCAATTTACCCAACCCGATCATTCCAACACTTTCCCACAAGGACAGTCCTAGGGTATCAGGGTTGTAGCCTAGGGTCTACTATGGTATTCCCGACTTCTCTACAACCTTTGGCTCTGATACCAATCTGTCACACCCCCGGGCCCAGGTAGGGTGGGACGTCATAGATTAGCAACAACATATATGGCAGCGGAAACAACCATTATAAGGGAGAGAACATCTCATGTCATTTAAAGTTTTAAAAGACACCGGGCTGGAAACAGATCCAGCCCCAAATGTTTACATGTTCTACATAATTTAAATAGTCATAGTATCACATTGTTCAAGTCACAAATTGGTCACACACACAAACAATGCCATGGTCTCGGGGTTGAGTCTAAGTCATCCATAAGCTAAGAGTCTTCACAGGTTACCTGAAACATGCTCAAAAGAAAAGAGTGTCAACTAAAAAGTTGGTGAGTTCAAGCGCTTAAAGTTTCAAAATAAATAAAAGGAACTACAATAGTTCACAGTAAAGGTTTTAGAATCCAGTGTGATAGTTTATAAAAATCTCATTCGATTTTAATAACATCGTTTTTAGTATCAGTCATTGTGGGGTATCACAATCAACCCTGCACTTGGTCCCCGGCTGGCCTCTTCTAAAGTTATGTTGTACCGGATATTCCCGTAGGAAAGGACCAAGCCTCAGAATAGTGAACCATTCCTGCTAGGATGGCTCACCGTAGTATCTTACTAAAACCTGTTACATGCCACAAACGACCCCTCAGGATCTCAGTGGGGTACCTCCCTGTAGCGGGAGCCACTGTGCGTGGGGGATTCCCCAAATAGATCTATTCACGTAAGAACAAGCGGTTCACAAAAGAATTAATGATCGTGACAAAAAGTCTCAGCAGGTATTCAAAAAGTCCCACATACTAGCATCAAGTAAGCACAAACATAGTTCATAGAACAAGAGATCGTGCAAAACGGTAAACAGTATCACACATAAGAATTTTAGTTTAAAGGAGCATGCTTCATCCTCAAAACAAAAGTAAAAAGGGGGACACGAGAACTCACCTTAGGTATCAAGCAACTAGAAATTCTTCGTGTGCCGGGAATAGCTCAAGTCTAGCACCCTAATATGAATATATTAAGTGATTAGCTACTGCTCTAAGCCTATTTAAGGAGTAACAATAGTGTCTAAGACTTAAGTAGACGGTTTCGGTTTTGATTCGATTAGGTTTGCGTAAAAAGTTTCCTTTTATGGAAAGTTAAGGTTTCTCATACAATTAATGGTTTTTACATTACTAAGTCCAGAATGTATGATAATTATGCTAACAAAGTGACTATAGTGCTCATTGGGGTCGATTAGGAAGTGTAACCAAATTTTACAGTTTAGCCCCTAAAGTTTCAGAATTGACAGTTTCTACCCTTAAGTTTGGTTTCTTGTATTAAATGGCCTTTATAACCAAAAATCAGTTTCAAGAACTTAATATAACTTCATTTTAAGAATATATACTCAAATTTTCAGTTCATGGACTCGGTTTCTAAAATACGCGTTTAACGTTGCCGGTTACGGTAAAACCGAACGTTTTAAAATGGTTATTTATGAGTTTTCACCTTTTTGGAGTCTAAGTCCAGTAGATATTTCTTAAAATCATTTTTATGGGTTTCAAACCTTTTAGATTATAAAAATTTGTCTCTAAAAGTGGAAAGGCTCGTTTTTACGTTTAAACCGTTAAAACGCGTTTTTAGTCGGGTTTGACCATTTTAAAGGCTTGTTTGACCACCCATTTTACCTTTGAGGTTATTTTATCTATTAACCTACTGGAAAGTAATGATTTTTATAAGTTTTAACATTTAACCCATTTATCATAGAATTTTCCTTAAAAACGCCTTTCGGCTTACACCCGGTTTTACTTAAAATCCATTTAAATTATCTTTTGACCACTAAAACTTTCCATTGACTCCAGAACACTTTATTTATCCATTTAGAACCTGGAAATTCTCTTTAAAACGTTTATGGTCCATGTTTCCCATTTTTAAGTCATTTTGACACGTTTTTCGGGTCCCGAAAGTGATCAAACTAGGCCTAAACACATTTTGTCCTTTGTTCAGAGGTCAAGCCATGTTACTAAACTTAATATGCACCAAAACTTAGTGAAATGACAGTCCCAAACGTTGCCTAGTTGTTCTATACATCCATGGACTTTAAAACATGAAGAAAGTGTCATAAATGGCCATTACACGTGTGTAAATCCTTGTAACTTGAGTTTAACCATTACTTTAACTTTATCTAACTTAGAAATCAGATTATTAGAGTGTCTTAAAAGTTATTTTGAGCAGATTAAAACCTTGTCTAAGAGGTTTTTCAAGAAATGACTAAAAGAGTTCATTACTAGTAGAATGGAGCATTGTTCAAGGTGTAAAGCTTACTTTCACCACATGTAAGTGGTGTACACCCTTGGGGACTTCAAAAACAGGTTTTTTATAGTCTTAGAACCAATTAATATGCAGGTTAGACTTTTGGTTTTGAGAGGTTACAAGATTCACAAGTGCATGGTGACAAAAACACCAAAAAGAGGGTTTTCAAGGGGGTAAATCGGATTCTACCCCTTGGAATGAGCATTATAACGTGTGGTATACCTTAAAGGACGTGGGGAACTCCTCAAGAACAAAATTAATGTGAGATGTTTCTGCTACAACAAGAAAAAGATGGGTTTTTAGGTGAAAAATGAAGACTAGCTTAAGAAATGACCAAAACCGACACATAGAGCTTACACTTGATGTAACTCACGATTGGAAGGTGTGGATGGTCGTGGATGGATGTAATATTCTTGGAGGAGTCTGGAGAAGCTCGAACAAAGGCTGAACTTCAAGTATTGCACGTTCAAGGCTTCAAAACATCATCCAAAGTCCACCCTTGTTGCGGTTTTGCTGCTGGCCGATTATGACAGCTTGTTTCTCACGATTTGAGGGCTGAAATGAGAGGATTTTTGGAAGAGAAGGAGAGTGTTTCAGCTGAGGATTTCGTGAGTGAGAGAGAGAAGAGTGAAATGGTGAGTCTTGCAAAGTGAACCTTGCATGAAGAGGGAATGGGTGTAAGGAGAAGGTGGAGTTGTGTAAGAAAGAAAAAATTCTCATTGGTGGGCATGGGGGGTGGCCGAATCTTGGCTTGTCCCTTGTGCCATTTTGAATTTCAATTTTAATTAATTATTTGTAGGGTAGGTTTTATAAAATGGTAGTATTTTTGGTGGTATAAGTTGTTAGTAATTTGACTAAGTGTTATGCATGGTAATGCATACTTAATTCCGAAAATTTCAAAAGTGTGTGTGCACACATATATTTTTAATTGTTTCAATTGATATTCTTAATTCTAGCTAGGGTGACTAATTAATATTCCCGGGCACGAATTTTTCTAAAATGGCAAGACTTAGTATGACTAATTTCGCGTAAATCACATAGAATCATAAAAATTCATCAAATAAAAATTAGTGATTCTAACACTCTTGATATAATTGAATTGTTTCCATTATTAGTACTTATAAGACGGGATATGATGCAATTAAATTAGGGTTTAGAATAGTGACCTTGGGACCGGTTGTCACATCAGCCATTAATGCTTAGTTTGGATATGCATCTTCCACCTAAAAGCTCCAATCAAAGCCTCTTTCTTCAACAGCAACTGCAGCTTGCTGCTTTAGCTTCTCATTCTAGGTAGCTTTATCAGTGTAGTTTGGTCTGGATTGTGCTTGTCCACCATTTGTTCTTGGTGCCTTGAACTCCCTAGCAAAGTGACCCATCAAGTTACAGTTGTAACACTTAACTTTGCTTTTATCCAACCCAAACTTTCCACTGGCTGTATTGCTGGGAAACTTCCTTCCTGTCCTCTTATAGAACCTCTTGGCTCTTTCATTAAGAAGAGCCAATTGCTGGACTATCTCCATGTACTCCAGGTCATCTGGATGGATACAGTCCAGGTCTTTAAGGGTGAATAGGAAGCTGCCACAACTTTCATCAGAAGACATAAAGGCTTGAGAAGAACTTGTTTCTTGGAATGGGCTTCCTTGAGTATAGTTCTCCCTTGGTGTGTCCGGGAAGGTGATGAAAGGACCCTTTTGTGAGATGTCAAGGTAGCATATGAGATGATGTTGAGGTTCTACGCTATCGCTTTCAGTCACATGAAGGGCTGAACCCATTTGATTGCTGGAGTTACCAGATAAACCTTGCATGTTCATCTCCATCTGGTATCCACTGAGAGTGCCATACAACTCTATCAGAGTGAGAGTCTTAAGGTTCTCAGTTATCTTGATTTCAACACAATAATGTGTCGATTTCCTAGGAAGAGAGGACATAATCTTCCTTACAATGTCACTGTTCTCAAGAGTTACTCCAACATCCATTAGGGTATCTACAATCTCAACATACCTGAAGTATTGTTGAGTCATGGTCTCACCTATTTTGAAGGTGAAATTTTCAAACTGCTGCTTCAGGAGATCCTTCTTGTTCTCCTTGGCTTCAGTAGAACCCTCATACATTAGTTTCAATGCATCCCACAGCTACTTAGCTGTTTTGAATTCCTTGAAACCTCTATATACATAGTTTGGAAGAGCAGTCTGAAGTATTGTCATGGCTTTTTGATTAATTTCTAGTCTCTTTCTGTCTTCTTCGGAGTAGTCAGCCACATCCTTGGGGATCATACCACCTCCAGTAGTAGCTTAAGGAGTGCTTGGTATGTAAGGTCCAGAGACAACAGATTCTCACATTCTTAAGTCTTGACACTTGATGAAACCTTCCATTCTTTGGCACTAAGTGTCAAAGTCATCAAGAGTGATCAGTGGGGACTTTGTTATAGTTCCAGTTTCCATATCAACTTTAGAGATAGCTGCCATTTGAAGGGTTAAGTATTTTTGTGTGTGTGAGGGATCTTAAGTTGGTGAGATCTAATATTAAGAGCCTGAGACGCTATGATACCAATTGCAGGACCAGGTGAAGGGTTATGCACTTTACAACACAACAACACAAATAGGAGAGTGTGGAACAACACTTAACAATTCAAATGGGGAACTGGTAAAATCAATTTAGAGAACTAAGAAACACAAGTGTAAATGAGACAGAAACAAGAACAACACATAAGTATTTGGTTTTCAAGGTTGATGTATATTGATCTCTAGTTCCTAACAAATGGTTTACAAAGTTCTACTTATAAGTTACAATGACTAGAAATACTTATACTACAACCTACAACCGGCCATACTTTGAAGGCCAGCTAGATACATGATCTAGACAACAAAATCCATGTAGAATCAAAAGTCAGATTACCTTTTGACTAGTGACTATGACATGTCATAGCTCACAT